>CABHPH010120053.1:676-26192 GCA_902168325.1 Peromyscus nudipes
AACAACTCAGATATAACCAAATCCCAATACAGGAAGCTTCATTTGGTAACAAGAGATGGCTAGCTGGGGCTCAGTCTTCCCCTTTATTTGGCTATTTCTTTTAGATTGCCTCAGTATACGTATATATTCTAGGAAGCTTCTACTGTATTAGGTTTTCATATTAGCCCTCTAATGGCCCTTCATTTTAGCTGTCTCTCCACATCCACCCTGTCTCATCCTCTATTTTCCTTCCCCCAGTTACTTGATTCTTCCATTCCAGTGCCCCCATCTGTCAATAACTATCTATTTTATTCTTTTTTCCTAAGATGATCAGTCTGTCTCCTTACCCTGAGTCCCTTACTTTATACTACATTTTGTAGTTCTATGGATCACACCTTTGTTATTATTGACTTAATAACTAATATCCACATATAAGTGAATACATACCATATTTGTTTTTCTGGGTCATTAACTCGTTCAGGATGACTTTTTTTTAAGTTCCAGCCATTTAACTGTGCTTTTCATGATTTCATTTTTTAATGGCTGAATAATACCCAATTATGCAAATGTACAATTTTTTTTTCATCCGTTCTTTTGTTGACAGACATCTATGCTGTTTCCAATTCCTGGCTATTCTGAAGAGAGCAGTAATTAACATGGATAAGAAGGTGTCTCTATGAGAGAATTAAGTGTTCTTTGGGTATAAGACCAAGATTGGTATAGCTGGATCTCGAGGTAGCTCCAATCTCATCTTCCTAAATAACTGCCACACTGATAGTGGCTGTACAAGTTTGCAATTATACCAGCAATGGAGGAGTGCTTCTCTTATTCTACATTCTAGACAGAATGAGCTGTCACTTGCATTACTGATCTTAGACATTCTGACAGGAGTAAACATTTCTTTAAGTGTTTCTCAGCCATTTGAGTTTTCTCTATTGAGAATTTCCTATTTATATATATATGTACACCATGTTTAAAATTGTGTTAGTTGTTTTCTTGACAGCTAGTGTTTAAAGTCCTTTTTATATAGTGGATATTAGCCCTCTGTTGGATAAGAAGTTGGTAAAACTGTTTTCCCATCTTATGGGTGGGGTGTCCTTTGGCATGCAGAAACTTTTCAGTTCAATGAGGTCCTATCTATTAATTATTGATCTTAGCAACTATGCTAACAGTGTTCTGTTCAGAAAGGCTCCACCTGTGCCAGTGAGGTTGAGACTATCCTATTCTATCTTCCATCAGGTTCAGGATATCTGATTTTATGTTGATGTCTTTGATCCATTTGCTGTTGAGTTTTCTGCAGGGTGACAAGTATTGAAGTATTTGGATTCTTCTGCACACAACAGCTCAGTTTGACCAGCACTATTTGTTGAAGATTTTTTCAGTGTGTATTCATGGCTTCTTTACCAAAATTCAGGTGTCCATTGTCTTTGGATTTATGCCTATGTCTTTGGTTTAATTCAGTTGGTCAATGTGTCTGCTTTTGTGCCAATTCCATGCTGTTATTACTAGAGCTCTGTAGTACAATTTAAAGCTCCTGATGGTGATGCTCCAGATGTTCTATTATTATTCAGGGTAATATTAGCTAGTCTAGGATTTCGTATTCTTCTGTGAAAGAAAATTGTCCTTTTTATGTCTGTGAAGACTTGTGTTAGAATTTTGATGGGTATCAGTTAAGCAATTAATCTGCATGTTGTTTCTGACATAATAACCATTTTTGCTATATTAACCCTACTATTCATGTGCATGGGTGGTCTTTCCATCTTCTGATAGCTTCTTCACTTATTTCTTCAATGTCTTAAACTTTTACTAAACAAGTCTTTCATTTGCTTGGTTAAAGTTACCCAAAAACAATTTATATTATATCAGGTTATTGGGAAAGGTGTTGTTTTGCTGATTTTTTTTCCCTCAGTCCACTTGTCATTTGCATATAGAAAGGCTACTGATTTTTCTGAGTTTATCTTGTATCTAGCCATTTTGCTGAAGGTATTTATCAGATGTAAGGTTTTTCCAACTGAACTTTTTATGGTCACTTATGTATACCATCATATCATCTACAAATAAAAATGTTATTCTTTCCACCCTTCAAATTTATGTCCTATTTATCTTTTTCAGTTGTATAACTGTTCTAGATAAGACATCAAGTACTATAATGAATAGTATGGAAAGAAATGACAACCTTGTCTTTTTCCAGATTTTAATGGAATTATTTTAATTCCCATTTAAGATGATGTTGGTCCTGGGCTTGCAGCAAACATTCTTTATTATGGTGATACCTATCTCTTGTATCCCTCATTTCTGCAGGACTTTTACCATGAAGGGGTGTTGGCTTTTTTCAAAGGCCTTTTCTGCATCCAATAAGTTGGGTTATTATCTTCAGTTTGTTTATGTATATGATGGATTACACCAATTGACTTATATATGTTGGAATCATCCCTGTAGCTCTGCCGATTTGATCATTGAAGATGATCTTTTTCGTGTGTTCTGAATTCTTTTAGGTTTTGAAGTATTTTATTGAGAATTTTTGCCTACATCTTTGTGAGAGAAACTGGTTGCAAATCTCTTTATCTATTGGGTCTTTTTATGGTGTAGGTATCATGGTAACTATAGCCTCATGAAATGAATTGGACAATGCTCCTTCTGTTTCTATTTTGTGGAATAATTTGAGAGGTATTGACAGTAACTCTAATTTGAAATCCAGTAGAATTCTATGCTGAGATCATCTAGCCATGGAACTTTTTTTGTTGCTGGTGGGAGACTTTTAATTCCTGTTTCTATTTCATTAAGGGCTATAGGTCATTTAAATTGCTTATTTGATGTTGGCTTAACTTTGATAGATAGCATGTATCAAAAATGTTACACATTTCTTTTAGATTTTCCAATTTGGAGGAGTACAGAGTTTTAAAATATGCCATTATACTTTTCTGGAATTATTTAGTGTCTGTTTTCCCTCCTTTCATCTCTAATTTTGTTAATTTGTATATTCTCTCTCCATCTTTTAGTTAATTTGGATAAGTGCTTGTCAGTCTTATCAATTTTCACAAAGAACCAACTCTTCTTTTCATTGATTCTTTGTATTGATTTTTCTTTGTTGTTTGTTTATTTATACCTATTTATTTATAAGTATGTACCGTATTTCCCTATCTCTTCTGATTAGTTCTGTTTTGAATATTAAAATTGCTATACTCACTTTCTTCTTGGGTCCATTTGCTTAGAATATCCTTTTCCAACCTTTTACGCTGAGATGGTGTCCATCCTTGATATTAGGGTGTGTTTCTTGATTCCAGAAGGATAGATTCTTCTTTTGCGTCTATTCTGTTCATCTGTGTCTTTTTTGTTTGTTTGTTTTATTTTGTTTGTTTTTCAAGACAGGGTTTTTCTGCGTAGTTTTGTGCCTTTCCTGGAACTCACTCTGTAGCCCAGGCTGGCCTCAAACTCACAGAGATCCTCCTGCCTTTGCCTCCCGAGTGCCGGGATTAAAGGCATGCGCCACTGCCACCCGGCCTCATCTGTGTCATTTTAATGGAGAACTGAGATCATTAATGTTGAGAGATATCAATGAGCAGTGTTTCTTGATTCCTTTTATTTTGCTGCTGCTGCTGCTGCTGCTGCTGCTGTGTGTGTGTGTGTGTGTGTGTGTGTGTGTGATTTGCTGTCTTAGATTATTTATTCCCTGTGGTTTCTTAGCTGTGATTAATCCCTTTAGGTTGGCGTTTTTCTTCCAGTGCCTTCTATAGACCTGTATTTGTAGATAGATATGGCTTAAATTTGATTTTATCATGTAATGTCTCATTTTCTCCAACTACTCTTCTTTCTACTGTGATTGAAAGTTTTGCTGGGTATCATATACTTGGCTCTCATCTCTGATCTCTTAAAGTCTACACATCTTTCCAGGGCCTTATGGCTTGTAGAGACTCCACTGAGGATTCAGGTGTTATTCCAATAGTTCTGCCTTTGTGAGTTACTTGTTCTTTTCCCCTTGTAGCTTTTAATATTTTTCCTTGTTTATTATCTGCCAAAGGAACTTTATTTTACAGTCACATCTATGCGGTTTTTATATGCTTCTTGTACCTTTATAGGCATCTCTTTCTTTAAGCTAGGAAAGTTTTCTTTAATGATTTTATTGAAAATAATTTATGTGCCTTTGAACTGGATTTCTTCTCCTTCCTCTATTCCTTTTCATAGTCTTTCATAGTGTTTTCATAGTGTTCCAAATTTCCTGGATGTTTTGTGCCAGGATTCTTTTTAGGTTTAACATTTTCTTTGACTGAGATATATTACTTCTATGGTGTCTTCAGTGCCTGAAATTCTATCTTCTATCTCTTGTATTCTGTTGGTGAGGCTTTCCTATGAGCTTCCTGTTTGAATTCCTAAATATTTCATTTTCAGAATTCCCTCCATTCATGTTTTCTTTATTTATTCTATTGTCACTTTTGGGTCTTGAACTCTTTTATTAATTCCTTCTATTTATCTATTTCTATGTTTTTGTTTTTATAGATTTCCTTTAAAAATTTACTAATTTCCTCTTTATGGGTCTCTATCATACCTATAAAGGCTCTTTTAGGAGCTTATTCTTATGTTTCACCTATGTTCAAATATTCAGAAACTTCTGCAGTAGGGTTTCTGGACTCTAGTGGAGATATATTGTCCTGGTTATTATTAAGTGTGTTTTTATGCTGACACCTAGGCACCTGGATTTGGGACACTTATAATTTTAGGTGTCTATATCTGGTTTTATCTTTGTAGTGTGGGTGTTTTGCTCGTCACTTTCTGTTGCCCAGCATGGTTCTTACAAATGTTTTGTCTTGTAGGAATTTCTTCTGGGATCTTCCTATGTGTGGCTATTGTGTTTTTTGATAAAATATGTTTCTAAGCATTGGGAGTTAGGAATTTGGTTGGCCTAATGGGTGGGGTGGTTATTAGTTGCACAGAGTGGAGGAAAGCAAACTGTTCTACCCGGATCTGCTTAGTGTCCATAGAATGAGGCCAGAGAGTAAGGAGAGACCAGAGAGTAAGGAGAGACCACAACAGACATTCTGCTACAGATCTGGGGCTGAGACTTGTTGACTGGATATGGGAAAGAGGAAGAAGAGTGAAGATTTGAAGCTCTCCTCCCAGTTTCACTGGTGAACTTCCTTCTCTGTCAGGCTTGGCTGCAAGGTTTCCAGGGAATACCTTCTGGAATAAGAGGATGAGTATGGAACAAGTTGGAGGAGAAGCTCTGTGAGGAAGAGATAGGGATATAGAGGATGGGAGACCTCAGAAGGTGGTATACTACAGAGATGGTGTGAAACTGGGGTACTGAACTTATACAAGAGAAAAGAGAGGTGGAGATCAACAGTTAGGCTACCTGCTACCTACCTAGTGCAGTTAGTAGGTTCTCAGGAGATCATCACTGTAAACTCTTAAAAATCAAATGTTTATTATTTTAAGAATGTCAAAGCAATAATAAAATTTAATGAAATATTATTTTCTGTTTCCTGTTTTATATTACAGCAAATTCATACCTGTTATCCACTAATTGCTTTGAAATTTTTTTGTTTTTGTTTTTTTAAGGGACTTTATAACAGAAATTTTATTGGGTGGAAAAGGTAGTTTCATGACCAAAGAGGTTTCTTTCAAATGATAGGAGAAATTTACAGTTCAATGTCTTTTTAATAATACATCTTTTGCTTCTATTTCTTGCTTTGTTTTGGGACACGTATCAATAACAGGTAGAGATAGCAAAGGTCAACTGCATACTATAGAAAAAAAATAGATAGAAAAGCCATGATCCTATTCTCTCAGGAGCAGAACTTTAAAATAAAAACTGCTCACAGTGATCCAAAGAAAAACTAAATTTCTGTTCTCATAAATTTGCAATCAATTCTTGATTATCTATACTAATTGGAGGAGCAGTGGCGCATTGAAATTCACTTGTGTGAGATGACAGATTCAAGGACACTCGATAATGTTCATGGCCTGTTGAGATTCATAGAGGACCATATTTTAATGATCTAATACCCATGCTCCAATACCAGTTCTTCTTACTTTTAAAGTGTCCTTGAGAAAACTGCAAAGGAGTAAGACAGAAACGAGCATTTCATTGTAGTTCATTAACTGCCAAGTACAGAACAGACATAGCAATATCAACTAAAATAAAAATTTCCTGGGGCTGTTCTGTGTTGTGCCATCTTGGGAAATATGACTGTAGATTTTGTTTAAATGGCCTAAGAAAAACACTTCTGTAGATGAATTTCTAAATGGTCTTATTAAATAAAAAACACAGAGCCACATATGGGGTGAAAGCCTTAGAGTGATCAGGGAAATAGGAAAAGCTACCAGCCAACCTTACCTCACCAACTCTGCAGCTTCCAAACATGAGCTACTTCCTGACTACCCACACGCCTTTATATGCCTTGCTTTTCTCCCCTCTCATTGGCTCTTAACCCAGCTACCTCACTTCCTTGTCATTGTCTGTTTGTACAGACCTCCAGATCCCTATGGTTGGTCCTGGGATTAAAAGCATGTGTCATCATACTTGGCTCTGTTCCCTAGTATGACATTGAACACACAGAGATCCTACCTGCTAAGTGATTGGATTAAGGGCATGTGCTGCCTGACTTCTTTGTTTACTTAAAATGGCTGGCCTTTCCCCCTGATCTCCATTAAGCTTTATTTATGAAAGCACAAATAAAATATCACCACATTTCAGCACAAATAAAATATCACCACATTTCCCTTTTTTTGTCTAATAAAAATATAAAAAATTTAAAAAGTTATAACTAATATAAGAAAAACTGTATACAATAAGTACAGTAACTATATACAATACATACAAGCAATAAATACATCAACAATGTCTAGTCCATTTGCATTTGACAAATCAGGGAAAATTCCGTTATCTATTCTATTTTGGTGAGTCCAAAATGTACCTAATTCACTTTCTATCTTAACTTATATTGTCAACAGAAAACTATCTTATGCTGTCTTTCAAAGTTATACACTTTAACACCTCTTAGTGAGTTTCTTTTCTGAATTTCTTAACAAGGAAAACTGTAACTACAACAATCTAATTTTCAACTCCTTCAGACACCTGAGAAGGAAATAATATTACTTAGTAAAACAGGAAGTACAAACAAGCAACTTCCAAAAAATGTGAGTTCACAGAAACAGCTGCCTTGACAGTCACCCGAGTTTTCTCTGCACATTGGGGCATCATCTTCGGCCTACAGGCTTAGCATATCTGAGAGACTCATTTGTGTAGTAGGATGTACACAAGGCCTACAGATCGACCTTACATTCAGTGCGAGTATTCCATGTACCAGATAAACCTGAATTCCACTAGTGTCCTGTCATGATTCAGGATTTTAAATTCTGGAAATTGCTGGTGATTTGGAATTTGGCATCCCATTCTTCTCGTCTTGAGGGTGGCTTCATCTCCTTTATTAAGTGCCAGTCTACTATTGAGATGTTAGACTCTGTCAGCCTAGTTACTCCTTCAAGAATAACTGTTTCAGCTACTGTTCCACTACAAACCAGAAGCCATCGGTCCACTGCCTATTTAACTGCCTTCAAAGGAAGGGGCACTGTACCTTTTCTGGATTGCAAAGCCACTTCAGCAATGGTGCCACATTGTCCTGGCCCCAGAGCATGCCTGTTGCCAAAGCTGCAACAATACTTGTTTTGGCAAGGATCGGTAGTTCTTTGTTTTGTGACCTGTTTGTCCATTTTGGCTAGCATACTGTCAGCAGTCGATTCAAGGGCACTTTCTCGCCCAGTGGCTAACTTTTGCCACAATGAAAGTTAACTCCATATGCACTTTCTTCAATGCCCATATCTTCTCTGAAGTAGATTGGTGCTGCCTGTAGCAGACGTGTCTCACAGTGATTTTAAAAAAAGAAAAAAAAATCTAAGTTATTAAAACATTTTAAATGCCATATTCTGTAGATCTCTGAAGTGTTTGATGACCTGTCTGTCTAAAATATATCTCTGCTTGACCTTGAAAACTTATCTAGTATGACTACAAGTTTGATTGTAATGACTAACTACTAACTTTCATTTCTTTATATCCTAATAGTTGGTAATAATAACATTCAAGGATTGGCAAATTGCATTACATTGTTAAATGAACTGTATAGGTATAATATCCTTAACAAGATTAGAAATATATGTACAGCCTTTTCTAACAATATCAGTCTCAATATACATAATTTGTATACAATATATAAAAATCCAATCCTATGTAAAGTATTTAAAACTAGTTATTGTCTTTTAAAAGTAGATTCAATAATCTACCTTTTTATCTATATCATATCCACATCCTCTCTTTTTTCTTTTCAAAGTAGATTTAATAATCTGCCCTTTATTGTATCATTTCTATATATCTTTTTTTCAGAGTAGATTGAATAATCTACCTCTTATCTATATCCTCTTTTTTTTCCAAACAAGAACCTTAAATCTAATCTCCTTGGTTTAGCCCTTTTCCTAGCCATTAACAACAATATCTTATAATCAACCCTCCTAAACAATGACAACTATCTCAAACCCAAAACCCATTGAAAGACCAAAAGCCACCCACCCCACCTCTTGGGAATATGGATGTTGTGTTCTTAAAATTACTTCTTGCTATTTGTGGGTGAAGGCATCTTTAGGGGTTCCTGAAAAGAAACATTTTGAGTTAATAGTCAAGTCCTAGGAAAGGTAGCTGTATCATTTGTTGTCCAGTCTCTGAATGCAGGGCTTATCTCAAGTCCTTGTTCTATGAAGCTGGATCATCTCAGTTAGCCATCTTGAAATTGTCCTGAGCAGTTTGTAGTCCAAAGCTGATCTTTTGGAGATGTTTGTCAGCTTAGTGGGATTATTATTGTCCACGTGGAATCATCATTGTGGGGCCCCATCATCTTTCTGGAAACTTTAAATTTGCTGTTAGACCTGGTCATGATTCCCTGCAGAAAAACTGATAAAGACTCCAACACAAAAGCATGTATAGGCAGCTAAATGAAGTCTTTTTTTTTCTAGAATTACTTAGTACTCTATATGACCATTAATATCATAACATAAGTTTAATATATATATATAAATCTTATAAATTTTGATATAAAATTCATACCTTAAGAAAAGTTTAAAGAATCAAAATAGAACCAATGAATTGAGATTAGTGGCAATAGACTAGTCCCTTAAATTTTTGGTGTTCTTCTGCCCCATATTAGAAGATGGCTCTTTCGTCTGACATGATACAGAAATTTTGCATTTTCCTTTCAACAACATGCTTGGTTTTAAAGAAGGAGAGAGCCATTCCTCAACTCCAAAGCCAGCTTTAATTTTCAATTGAACTGTGTTAAGTGTTTGTAGAGAAGAACAGAAACAAACATTTAAGAAGACTTATGAAATTTTATACATGATATACCAATAGGCCAATTTACTCTTTCTCTTAGGACATTTTTTCTAGATGATTTGTCCTTTTTCTTCAGATATCTCATTTGTCCATTGTTCTTCAGATTCCTTAGCCTTCATTCTCCTGAAAGACAAAAACCAAAACCCTTCCCCAAGCACTTCCATTAAAATTAACCCATGAAATGAGTTCTTTGTTTGTTAATTATTAGGTGAACAAAAATAGGTTTTATTTAAAAGTGCTTAGTTCAAAATTTTTAAATTAGTTCAAATGGTCTATTAATTTGTAAATATGTATCGCAGAGTGGGTAGATATAAGCACCCCTCGTAGGTGTCCATGGAGGCAGGAGTGCTGTAGGATGGTCTGTATGTCAAATTACTCTGATTGGTCAATAAATAAAACACTAATTGACCAGTGGCTAGGCAGGAAGTATAGGCGGGACTAACAGAGAGGAGAAAAGAGCAGGAAGGTGGAAGGAGTCACTGCCAGCCACCGCCAGGACAAGCAGCATGTAAAGATGCCGGTAAGCCACGAGTCACGTGGCAAGGTATAGATTTATAGAAATGGATTAATTTAAGATATAAGGACAGTTAGCAAGAAGCCTGCCACGGCCATACAGTTTATAAACAATATAAGTCTCTGTGTTTACTTGGTTGGGTCTGAGCGGCTGTGGGACTGGCAGGTGAGAGAGATTTGTCCTGACTGTGGGCCAGGCAGGAAAACTCTAGCAACACAGGAGAGGAGATTTTCCCAACGCTGTACTTATAGGCAGTTTTAAATCATCCAGTGTAGGTGGTGGCACACTAAACACAGGGTCTCTGGATTCCCTGTCTGATATCTAAAATCTCTTACTTAGATCTGTGTATTCCTTTGTTAGGCCATGGAAGGCCCAAATCTTCATTTCAGAGACTTCTTTGCATAAAAATATTTCAAAAGGTCACATCAAATTCCTGAACTCCAGATTGCATTACACAATTAGAATATTGGACCTGCTTTCTTTTTTATTTATTTTTCTTACTTTTGTTAATTTATTTACTTATTTAATATTTTGCCAATCTTGTGAATAAACCAAACCTCCACTATGTTAACATCTATGTAGTACTTGCTCATTGTCTTTCCTGTAGTTTTGTTTTTGCTTTGTTATGACAGGTCATGGGTTTCCTCTTTTAGAGCTGGTCACTCTACGTGGTCAGATCTCATAGTGCAAAGAAATCAGTCTGTGCTTCTCTGACACCAGTTAAGGAGTCATCTATGCTGATGGAGTCACAACCTGTAATTTATGGTCCTACCCTGTACCTGGCTCCACCATGCTTCTTATCTCTGAGGTCATCCTGGACTAAATTTCACTGTCTGCAGGTTTCTATCTAAATTGCTTTTAAATACATAGAGGTTGTTTTGTTTTGTTTTGTTTTGTTTTGTTTTTTTGGTTTTTTGAGACAGGGTTTCTCTGTGTAGCTTTGCGCCTTTCCTGGAACTCACTCTGTAGACAGGCTGGCCTCGAACTCACAGAGATCCGCCTGCCTCTGCCTCCCGAGTGCTGGGATTAAAGGCGTGTGCCACCAACGCATAGAGTTAATGACTTCCCTTTGCTTGGGGAATTTCTCGGAAGGGTCTCCTCTGTCCCTTTGCCTGGCATCCTCTCCATGGTAGCTATCTCATTTCTACTTTAATCCTGCTTAATGACTCTCCTGCCCAGATTTTAAAGGGAAGCCTCTCTTTCCCTTTAAAGTGCTGCCATGTCATGTAGAACACAATGTATCATTTAATCGCTCTCTCTCCTCAAGCCCTGATACTGACTGGCCCCATGATCAGTATGCCCTCTCCTAGTAAAGTTCATTCCCAAACAGTAATTGTGTGTCAGTTTCATCTGTAAAGCAACCAACTGTTGCTGCTTTCTCCTTCTTCTTCCTAATAGCTTCTACTTAAGCAGTGCACTCATTCCCCTCTGTGTGGAATCCACTGACTTCACAACATGTTTTCTTATTATTTTTTCCATGATGTTCTATGTTATAATATTTAACGTCTTCACAGGCAATGAGCACTTTAGCTTTCAAAGGTTGCTTTCCTATTGCAAAGATATTGCTTAGATTCACTTCAATTTTAGGAAAGTCTGTCATTTTAAGAATGCCCAACTATGCATGTTTAGATTAACACTTACTAGGAGAGCAGAGCTCTCATATTCCTGCTGGTCTCACTGTATTCTTATTTTGTTCCACCCAACTTTGTGTCACTCCCTTAAGTCTCAGGGGATTTAGGAAATACTCTCCTACTTCTTTTCTTCCTAAATGTTGAAGAGAGCAGTGCGTCCCTGCTGAGGATGAGATCAGCTAGATTGTCTGGTCATCAGTCTGAGCTGAGTGTGGACTGTGCATCCAGTGATGCTCACTGTGTGGGCTTAATCACCATTAACTTTTCCTGCCAAAAATCTCCTTGATGATAATTATTATAATACTTAAAATTTGGACTCTTAAAGAGTGAATGTGGTCATGGATTCTAAATATTCCTCCTCCTTTGGCATTAAAGTGCAGTATTCCCTTTGTGTCCTCTCTATTACATCCCACATAACTTATAAATCCACTCACAACCAGAGAACCAAAATTTCATGTCAGAGTTTAGTTGAACCTTTAGAATATTGTTTCTGATGCATAGTTAATATTATTAATGCTTCAAATTCTACCTTATGAGAAATGGTGGCACACTGAAAGTGAACTCAGATGAGTTCCAACCCCAGTTGTCCTTCTTGTTGAATTATTGGCCAGCTCATTAGATTCTCTAGTTTAAACTTACATATTTGCAAAGTACACAATAATGGTTTTCTCTCTTAGGACTGTTTGAAGATTAATAAGATAGAGTCTGATATATAGTTACAAACATGTGTGCAAATGATGATTTGAGGGTAAAGTACTTTTTGACTGTTTTCTGATTTAAGATCAATAACTAGCACCAAATATTATATATTAATTCAATTAATCCTAAACACACACTCTAAAAGTACTTTCTAGTATAATGTATTTCTCTTCCCAAAACAGTCAAAACAAACAAAATCTTCAGTCAACATGGTACATGTACATACTCTACCTTCACTTTTTCTCTTCTTACTCTTTAATTTTCATACACACACACACACACACACACACTTATACATGTATGCATTTTCTTTCTATCCTATATTATAAAGAGATTATAATCTGCTTCAGTACTAGAAATACCCACAAGCTATACAAGCTATAGAGAACATCCAGATGCTCCAGTTATAGTCCAGACTGCTGTGATAGATTCTCACAAAGTCTTTAGACTTTGCATCAGAATCACCCACAGGGATTCAAATAACAGGTTTCTGAAGATCAGTCTTAAAGTTCCTGCTCTACTATTTCTATCTCAAGTATCTTCTTTTCTAACGGGTTGTCAGGTGATACCCATGTGGATGTAGAACAGAAGAATAGAGCAGAGATTAAGATCTGAAAGGTCTTACATAATAGGTACAAAACTATCATGGGAAAAATCTATTGTCTATGGAATATTGGAAATCCCCTGCAAGAAAGTTCATCTATGCAAATAGCCTATTAAAATTTCCTAAGCCTTCCTCCCTGGAACTATTGGATTTCTGATCTACCTCTCTGTTCCTTAATAAACTGTTAAGGCATCTACCATTATTATGTTTCTCTGTCCAATTTTTTGTTTCATAACATAAGAACAAGGAAATGCTTGCTGTTCTTAATGAACCCCAGCCTTCAGCAGCATCAGTTGGTAAGTCAGTCACCCAGGGAGTAAGATTTATGTTTCTAACCCACCAATGTTTCTACTCATTCTACAGGCACTTGATAGGATATATTCCAAATTGCAGGCACTAGTTGGACATTGACACCCCACAAGAACCAGGTCTGCAGGAAAATGACTGGCTCCAGACTTTACAATGCCAGCAGTGGCTATGGTGCTGGACCCCGAAGTCCCTGGCATATCTGAGTAGCAGTTTCTCTTAATATCTCCCATTTCCACTTCCACTGGCTTTACCTTGCTCCCTGCGCTTTGCTTCTTTTTCAGCCTTCATCTTAACCTTTTGCCTCCCTTCTTTTACTTCGCTTTGCACTTCCATATTGCCCTCTTATATTTTCATGCTTTGTTTCCTTCTAGTCTGTCACTTATTGCTGCCTGCATGTCCTTTTCCTCACTTACCCCAGACAGTCTCTTTCTCAGGGTATGAATTTATTCTCCTGGGTAGGAAAACATTTCCTTGAACTTGGGGTAAAAAAGTAAATAAATATAAATATAAAAAGTCACCCATTTGTACTTTTTTCTATTGCATTTTTAACTGCATACTTATTGGTAATTTTGTACATGAATACCATGTATTTAAAGCAATGATGAACTCTTATCCCTCTGGAACATTGAGTCCAAATAACCTCTATCTTCACTAAGTTTCTATGGTCATTGTGTTTGATTACAGCGAGAGAAAAGTCACTAATACAAAAGAAGTCAGAACCAGAAATGGGATGTTGCGATGAAGAACCAAATTGTACAGTTTCTGAGAAATGTGAAGGACTCTGAAATTTTGGATTAGAGAAGATACTGACTGTCACAAGAAGAGTGTAATGGGTTGTCCTAGCAGAAGCCTGAAGACGATGTTGAGGGAAACACAGACATTGACACCCCACAAGAACGAGGTCTGCAGTCCTTACTGAAGAAGTGTCACACTTGCTTCTGTAAGACTTTAACAGCAACTGAGCTAGAGGCATTGTTTCTGATTTTTTTTTTTGGGGGGGGAATCTGGCTGCCTTCTGCTCTTGTTCTAAGAACTTTTCTGAGGTTAAATTTAAAAGTAATGACCTGATTTCTTTGGCAGTTGAGGATGGCATAATGCTGAATCTGTTGTGTGATTATTATTAATGATTGCTGTACAGCTCTACAGTGAAAAGAACAAAGGGGTCAGAAAGAAAAAGAAGGCATACTGTTGAAAAAAATGTTGCAGCTAAGACTTGTGCTGAAAAGGATAAGGAAATTAATGTCATTAAGGAGAGGGATCCTGCTCTGCACTGAAGCAACAGGGGGTGTTCTCAGGCAAGGCATCATCCTACTAAACTGCAAGTTTGTGAAAGGAAAAGATCTAAGGAAACTTCTGCTCCTAGAGAGCATCTGTAAACAAAAGCTGCTATTAATGTGATTCAAGAGATTACCCTGAAATGAAGCTGAAATTGGCATTGTTATTCACATGGTGCTGACTTTAGTTGTATGAATGATGCAAGACTGAAGGAGTCCTAATTCTTCTGCAACAGTTTCAGAGAGTTACTGATACCAGGTAGATACCTTAAGGGAACATTGCATAAAGCCTGGAAGAAATGGAAGCCTGGGTCATGTTGGAACCCCTCAAAATTTTGAAGAATTTTAAGTCACAATTTTGTCCTAAAGTATTGTTAAAATAGAAAGAAAAGAGTGAGAACAAAACCAAAGATCTAAACACATTGGAGAAGGTCCAATTAAGTCACAAAATATTTCTAAAGGAAAAAAAATTAAAGGTAACATGATTAAGCTATAAGAATTAAATGTTATTAGAAGTTGAATTCAATTGTTGCTGGAAATTTGTTTCATCACTAGAGCTACCACAGACGTTAGGCAGCAGGAGGATATCGGATACTTTTGAATTAACTTTAAATTAGGCTTCTGGGTTTTTCAACAACAAAACAGAACTTATGCTGTACTAAAGAACTAGAGAAACTGTTTATGTTAAAAAAGCATCTTGACAGATAACTTTAACCGTGGATACATTTTCACATGAAAATAATAACCTGCTATCTCAGAAAAATCCCAAGCAGAAAATAATATATTATAAAGGGACAATGCTTTCCACAGCTAGGAAAGAGAACATTAGACAAGAGTTGTTCTTAGTAGGTTTTGAGCAACAGAGCTTTGCCATCTCTATAAAGAGGTAATTCATTTAAAGGGATGATGTCTTACTCTCTAAAGAGAGGATTTGCCTTCTGCTTCAACAAAAGGTGCCATAAAAGACTGAAGCTCCCTAGTTTCTCTGGTAAAGTTCCTCTCTTGACAGAATAGGTAAAGGTATTAATTTTTCTTTCCAATATTGGGGATTTGTGGTATGCCTTAATCAATAATACCAGGACTGTATATGTTTGGTCTGACAAGTGTTGATGATAATATCCAGAGCCTGGAAAATCATTTTTTTGCAACTATAATATTGGGAATCACTTATTCTTAACAAGTCTGCACATGGGCAGTCCTCACATAAAATCTAAGAGAAATTTCAAGTCTGAAAGCTTACTTCTCCAGCTACAGTCTACTCCATATGGATGCCTATGAGGCTAATATACTATAGTGGCCAACACAATGCTGATAGAAGAAGTTTATTAAACATAAATATGTTCCAACATTTCCTGACACCTTCTGAGGTAGAAAGACTCCTATCCTACCAAACTGGAACAACTCATGAAATTGTTATTCTATACAATAAAACTTCTCCGTTATGCTTCTCCACCATATAAAGAGCATTGTGAAGACAGCACCACTTACACTTGTAATCTGCTGAAAGGTAAAAAGACCTAAGATTTTCTTCAAAAAAAATAATGCCTTTATTTATTTAATATAAATATAAGTCCTGTTATAACTACATTGGAAGTTCTAATCTTTTTTATGTTTTGATATTCTCCATTATTTTTTCCTTTGGCAGTTTTGGTGTAATGTATACATAAGGATTAAAATCTCATATTATTTTTCTTTTAATTTACTCCATCAGTGAATTCCTTCTTAAAAATTGTTCATTTATGCTTTACCATATTCTGAAGATATAGCTTCAGTATGTCTTATTTTGTACTTTTTGTTTCTTTGCTTTTTTTTTGTTTTGTTTTAATTTGTTTTTCTACAGCCTGAGGAATCTCACTCTTAAATTCACAAGAGCATTGAGACACTAACAAAGCATCTCATTCCTATGAGCAAACTATCCAAGGATGACTCTCTCGAAGCAATCATGTCCTGTATCTCCTGGTTGTTGGAATTTGGGAATTGAATAGTGGTTACAATTGTGTTACCATCAATAGGACCTTCCATTATTAACCATCTTATAAATTTGTCTTCTAGGGTGAAGCACTTTTAGATTAAACATATGATTCAAGGACTCTACACAAATCCTACTTTGGGAGCTCCAGAGACTCCTCTCCAATTAATGGATATTTAATTAAAAATTGATGTTTCCTCTTAGTCAGAGAACACATTGCTCAACATCAGGAATGAGTTATTAAGATTAAGATTTCTGGAACCGCAAAGAGACTTATCAAATCAGGGGAATAGGGCAGAGAGGGAGGTTCAAAAGGCCTTACACAAAGGCAGCGGGGTTAGGAAATTAAAGGAAACAGTTGGCAGAGAGGAAGGCTGGACTGTCCTTTCTCCAAAGGTCCACAAGTAACAGATAGAGCATGCCTAAGAAAGCACACACTGCAAATGACCATTAAAAGTTCTAATCTTCTATACATAGGGATGTTGAGCTTCTTGTCTTCAGTTCAGTCCAGGCCAATTCATGATTTGGAAATGTGTTTTTTGTAAGTAATATGTCTCTGCTTCTGCTACTAATCATGCCTCTGTCCAATTCCTTGTTCTAATAAATGAGAACCTAGAAATCCAAGCATGTTCAATCAAACCCTGAACTATGGCAATATCATCTACCTCTGGGCTAATTGTGTTACCACTCAAATAGAGAAACATTCGTATATCAATATATTTAGAAAGCATTTGCAGACTTTGACATATAGCCTGTGATACACTTGCCTTGGTTAAAAAAAATTCTGGTTTTATAAGTTATTTTTTCTGTACTGCTATACTCATTCCATATATCTATTTCTTTAATCTTTGGTTCCTCCAAAGAGGAGTATTCATTTTTAAATTATCCATCAATAAGTCCATCAGTATCTGTATTTAATTACTCAGTTAACCACTGAGACAAATTCCTTGTCATGAAGGATAGCTAGACATGAAAAAACAGCTATGGAATACACATCACAGAATGCTATACATGCACTTTACTAGAAGCTTGAGGATTGAGAGAAAGCCTGATTGACTTCAGAGCATACAAAGTGTTAAAATCAACTCTTGAATTTATATACCAATAAATCTGACAAGTGAACCATGTTTGGAAGAAAATCCTTAAACCTGACTTTATTTTATTTTTAATATTTAACATCTTAGAGGAATATTAGTCATAGTCCATTGCTTAAAATTACTTTTCCTTCCCATAAGAAAGGTCGGTCACTAAGTGACTTAGGCTGGCTATAAGGTACTTGGGTAGAATGTGTGTGGGAAGAAGAATACATTAGGTCAAGCTATACTGAAATTTAGTGCAAGTTTTCAAGTTCACTTCAGCTTAAATCCGCATTCTATTATAGCTCACAATAATCCTTCATAGCAAAATAGTAATAGAAGAGAGGTGTAACAATTTTCATCTAAAAATTATCATATTTATTACTGTGTTCCTCCAGTGGCCATACTGCATTGGGCATCTAGAATTACTTATGCCTACTCAGTACAGGCCAAGATAAACAACTCACACTCTATACCTTGCTTTCCACTGGTGTCAGAAAACACCTGCACCGTATACTCACATTCAACCTTTCCTGCCTCTCTATGCATCACTCTAGGAACTAAACAAAGCGTTTCTTTCATTTTGAACATCTTCCAGCCTGTTTTTTCATCTTCATCATTGTCTCTGAACAAAACCTTCAGGTTGTGAAAGGTAGGACAATACATCCCACAACTCAGTTTGAAAGCTCAGTTCTTGTACATGTTAGTTTGAATTTTAAGTACCAGTTATTTCATGTTTTTACTAATGCCTGCCAGCTAAATTCTTGCTGCCAATTCCTATAGTCTTTGCAATTAACAATTAGGGGTGCTTTCATCTTTCCATTTATATAGCTGAGATGAGTACACACTTCAGATATACTTGTTTTGTTTTTAAACGGGGAAAAGAATTTTTTCTTTTTTTATTATTAAGAAATTTTCTATTAATTTTACATACCAATCTCGGCCCTCCTCCTGCCCTTCTATCCTCCCTCCTCAACCTACCCCCAATTCCCACCTCTTCCAAGGCAAGGCCTCCCATGGGAAGTCAGCAGAGCCTGGTACATTCACCTGAGACAGGTCCAAGCCTCTCCCCTGCACCAAGGCTGTCTAAGGTGTCCCACCATAGGCACTGGGCTCCAAAAAGCCTGATCATGCATCAGGGATGGATCCTGATCCCACTGCCAGGGGGCCCCTTAAACAGTTCAAGCTAAACAACTGTCTCGCCTATGCAGAGAGCCTAGTCCAGTCCCATGGAAACTCTACAGCTCTTGGTCCACAGCTCATGAGTTCCCACTAGTTTGGTTTGATTGTCTCGGCACGTTTCCCCATCATGATCTTGATGTCCCTTGCTCATAGAATCCCTCTTCTCTCTCATAGCTAAGAGAATCCTGTACAATAAAGCAACCTCTGGAGGCATCACCATCCCTTACCTCAAGCTCTACTATAGAGCTATAGTAATAAAAACAGCTTTGTACTGGCATAAAAACTGACATGTGGACCAATGGAATCAAATTGAAGAGCCTAACATTAATCTGCACACCTATGAACATATGATTTTTGGCAAAGAAGCCAGATCTGTACAATGGAAAAAAGAAAGTATCTTCAACAAATGGTGCTGGCATAACTGAATGTCAACCTGTAGAAGATTGCAAATAGATCTATATCTGTTGCCATGCACAAAACTCAAGTCCAAGTGGATCAAAGACCTCAAAATAAGTCCAGTTAAACTGAACTTGACAGAAGAGAAAGAAGGAAGTAGTCTTTGGCATAGGATATCACTTCCTAAATATAACACCAGTAGCATAGACACTGAGAGCAACAATTAGTAAATGTGACCTCCTAAAACTGAGAAGCTCTTGTAGGGCAAAGGACACGCTCACTAAGACAAAATGACAGCCTATAGAATGGGAAAAGATCTTCACCAACCCCACATCTGACAGAGGGCTGATATCCAGAATATATAAAGAAATCAAGAAACTAGACTTCAAAATACCAAACAATTCAGATATACACTTGTGACAAAACCAAAAATGTTTAATGTGTTTCGGTGAAGCAGATAATGTCTGTGTTGTTCCTGTCTGACATTTGGAGTAAACATTTAAATATTTCACCTGCTTCAGCTTCTAGTTCTGTTTCCCTAAATTATTTTCCTTCTCTGTGTTTGCCAACTTGATTCCATTAATAATATCAAATGATCCTTATAATTTACAACATATAAAAACGACTTACATACATCATTTAAAAATGCACAGCATAGAAGTAAGCAGATACCAAAGAATGCAAGTGCTGCAGAAGGGTTTATGTAGAGACTGTCATCTTATTTACACAGAGGGTAACAAAACTCAATGAATCTGTATACTAAATAGCCACAATGAAAGAACCAAACTAAAAATTCTGCTTTTCCAGACTTCACAATCTATATTTCTTTTAATCTCAAATTTTAATAAAATTGCCCACCAATGACAAAACTAGTGTACATATGAAAAATAAAATATAACTATGCATTATGAAATTGAAAATTCAATCTTTAAAAATCCTCAAAGCTGTGCTTGTGCCAATGTGGAAATTCATACTATGGCTGTGGTCTGTGCTCACACATAAGGATTCTCCTCTAGAGTCATCATAATGTATTCACTGTGCTTTAAGGATGCCATTTTCTAAACTTCTAATTTGATAACAGTATTCTCTCGTCTCTGTGGAGGTTATAGACAGCTGTGCGAAAGAGATCCAAGTGCATGTTGGCAGGAGCCACAGACATATAAGGCTGTTTGAGATGCAATTGCATTTTAATTTAGGTTAATGAGAAAACATACCCAAGTTGGCTTGTCAGGAATTTGGCCACATCTTTGATGACTATTTAAGTACTTATAAATTTTCACAACTCTTAAGAAATACTATTTTTCTTAATTTAACGTTATGTATATTTAAGAACTTGGAGTTTCCTCAAAGATTTCAGAAACTTTGGATTTTAAGTTGAAATTTAATACAAGAGAATCATATTCCATGAGCTTGAGATTGCCTACTAGAAAATGAAAATGAAATTTCCTCATTCTTGACATTTCTAACTAGTAACCTTTTTAGTAGGCATTGTAAAGGAACTGACATGCTTGGAAATTAAACATTTTTTAAATATTCCCAAGTTAAAGCAATGCAAAAGTCTTAATTTTGTTCTGTTTTACTATTTGTTCCTAAATACCGCAGTGATCTAAAAATAAACACAGAGATTTAAATATGTTGTTTTTGTTGTTGTTGTTTCCTCCCCTATATTTTTAATTATAATTACATACTCTACTTGTTATAGGACTATAATCAGATTAGGTACAAAGTTCACTTGTTCCTATCTCCCTCTAACTAAAATATACATGTAATTTTTCTGTGTTAGTAGGTCAACTGTCTTTGGAGTAGCAAGAAGCTGTAAGACAGAGTT
Organism: Peromyscus nudipes; assembly: GCA_902168325.1. Classification (NCBI taxonomy): domain Eukaryota; kingdom Metazoa; phylum Chordata; class Mammalia; order Rodentia; family Cricetidae; genus Peromyscus; species Peromyscus nudipes. The sequence continues at coordinate 21,511 of CABHPH010120053.1, forward strand.
TTGTTGTTATATATCTTTAATATATAAAGTTATTATTTACATAAAATAATATTCAGTTATCTACTAGCAACCAAGAGTGAATTAAGTTACAAGTTGTTATAGTTATGACTCCTAGTTGACAAGAATAAAAAAAATCATGCTTGTTTTTATGAAAAAGTAATACAAAGTGAAACTAAGTTTTGTAAAATATATTTACAGAGACAGCATTCATGAGAGGGTATTTGTGTGTGTGTTAAACACTTTCAAACTAGGGTGATGCACATTATGTATGAAGAAAGCAAAAAGCAGCACAGCACATGCTGTCCCAAGCCATGCAAAATGTTGCATGCATGTTTTCCTTGCACAGTGAACACTTTTCTCTATACATTTTGTATTCTTTTTTTTTTTCTTCTTCAAAAGAGCCTCTGTGGCCGGGGCTGTCCTGGAACTTCTTCTGTAGATGATACTCATCTTGCACAGAGATTAACCTGCCTCTGTTTCTGAAGTGAAGTGATTAAAAGCATGAGACATCAAACCTGGCTATGCTACATTTTGATTATGTAGTCTTATGTAGTGACATGGGGTATATGACATAATAGTTTTCAAAAACTTATGAAGTTAAGTGAAAAAAGTATATTTAATATATTCATTAATGTCCAAAGTTATTTTACATTCTAGAAACAAAGCATAGAAATAAATGACCAAATTTCCATGTTCTAAGTTAATACTTTTATCAACAACACCCAGATAGTGACTATACAGAAGATTTATTAATATTCCAGGGTTTAGCCAAATGCTGCAAAATCATTCCTGGATGCATAACATACAGAAGAACACTTTTTGTGTGTGTGAATCAAAGTTTCACCTTGTAGTCTGGCTGATTTAAAGTTCACTCTAGATAAAGCTATCCTCAAAATCACAGAGATATGCCTGCCTCTGTCTCCTGAGTTCTGGGATTAAGGGCATGGCATGTCATTGTAACCATTGCTTGTCAGAAACACATACTTTTGTCTGATTAAGTAATATCTGACAAAGATATATGGAGTATTTATGGAAGAGAAAAATGAAGTCAAATATTATATATTACAGGAATTGATTATACCAACTATGAAATGACAAATAAAGTATGGTGACTGTAATCACCCTCAACCTAAATCCCAAAATTCTCTAATTAAAAACCACCAACAACCCGGACTTCCCTTCTGGACAAAGGTGAGTGCCCGCCCTCACCCTAGATGCCGTCCCTGGACACCAGCCACTCCTGGGAAGACCTGCCCACCTTGGCTCCAGGCTCGGGCCACTGGGCAGGCTCCCTTCTAACCCCACCCCTACCGGGAAGGCTCCCCTTCTCCAAGATCCCCTGCAGACCCTGCAGTCTCCAAGCCCTGCCCCCAAGACCATCATCCCTGGACACCCCTGCCACTTCCTGAGACTTAGAGACCGGCCCCCAGCTCCCATCCTGCCCCGGACTTCCCTTTTAGACAAAGGTGAGTGCCTGCCCTCACCCTAGATCCCGTCCCTGGGCACCAGCCACTCCTGGGAAGACCTGCCCACCTTGGCTCCGGGCTCGGGCCACCGGGCAGGCTCCCTTCTACCCTCACCCCTACCAGGAAGGCTCCCCTTCTCCAAGATCCCCTGCAGACCCTGCAGTCTCCAAGCCCTGCCCCCAAGACCATCATCCCCGAAGACCCCCGCCACTTCCTGAGACTTAGAGACTGGCCCCCAGCTCCCATCCTGCCCCGGACTTCCCTTCTGGACAAAAGCTCCCATCCTGCCCTGGACTTCCCTTCTGAACAAGAGCTTCCATCCTGCCTCGGACTTCCCATCTGGACAATAGTTCCCATCCTGCCTCGGACTTCCCATCTGGAAAGAGCTCCCATCGTGCCTCAGACTTCCCATTTGGACAAGAGAGTCCCATCAGGACAAGAGAGAGAGACTTCCCGAATCTGTCAGCTCTTTCTGCACCAAGTGCGCTGATAAGACCAAGATCGAACACAAGGAGATGGGCAGACGTCAAGGCAGAAGTACACACAACAAAATGAAGAGCAATACAGCATCACCAGAACCTAGCCCTCCTCCAACATCTAGAGCTGATCTTCAAAAACTGGAAGAAGCAGAAGAAAACAGCCTTATAAATAACATCATGAAGAAGGTAGAGGCTTATATAGAGGAACAGACAAAAAAATGGCAAGAACACTGTAAAAACCTAGAGGAAAGGACAATTAAAGTAGAAGAAAACGATAAAGTCCTGGAAGAAAACAATAAAGCACTGAAAGAAAATCATGAAAAAGCAATGAAACAAATGGAGGAAACAGTCCAAGACCTGAAAAGGGAAATAGAGAAAATGAAGAAGACACAAACAGAGGGAATGCTGGAAATAGAAAACCTAAGTAAACGATCAGGAACTTCAGATGCAAGTATAACCAACAGAATGCAAGAGATGGAAGAGAGGATCTCTGGCGTTGAAGATGTGGTAGAAGAAATAGATTCATCAGTCAAAGAAAACACTAAAGCCAACAAAGTCATGACCCAAAATGTCCAAGAAATCTGGGACACCATGAAAAGACCAAACCTACGAATAATAGGGATACAAGAAAGAGAAGAAAACCAACTGAAAGGCACAGAAAATATATTCAACAAGATCATAGAAGAAAACTTTCCCAACTTAAAGAAGGAAATGCCAGTGAAGATAAAAGAAGCCTATAGAACACAAAACAGACTAGACCCCCCAAAAAAGTCCCCTCACCACATAATAATTAAACAACTAAATGTACAGAATAAAGAAAAAATATTAAGAGCAGCAAAGGAAAGAGGCCAAGTGACTTATAAAGGCAAACCCATCAGAATAACACCTGATTTCTCAATGGAGACTTTGAAAGCCAGAAGAACATGGACAGATGTAATGCAGACACTAAGAGACCATGGATGCCAGCCTAGACTAATATACCCAGCAAAACTTTCAATCATCTTAGACAGAGTGAACAAGACATTCCAAGACAAAGCCAGGTTTAAACAATACTTATCCACAAACCCAGCCCTACAGAAAGCACTAAAAGGAAAATTCCAACCCAAGGAAGTCAGATACACCCTCGAAAACACAGGCAATAGATAACGTCACAGCAGTAAACCCCAAAGAAAAGAAGTACACAAACACTACCACCAAAAAATAACAGGAATGAACAATCACTGGTCATTAATATCTCTTAATATCAATGGACTTAATTCACCTATAAAAAGACACAGGCTTACAGAATGGATACGAAAGCAGGACCCATCTTTCTGCTGCATAAAAGAAACACACCTCAAATACAAAGACAGACACTACCTAAGAATAAAAGGCTGGGAAAAGACTTTCCAATCAAATGGTCTTAAGAAACAAGTGGGTGTAGCCATCCTGATATCCAACAAAATAGACTTCAAACTAAAATCAATCAAAAGAGATCAAGAAGGGCATTACATATTCATCACAGGAAAGATCCACCAAGAGCAAGTTTCAATTCTGAACATTTATGCCCCAAACACAAGGGCACCCACATATGTAAAAGAAACACTACTAAAGCTTAAACCATATATAAAACCCCACACATTAATAGTGGGAGACTTCAATACCCCACTTTCACCACTGGACAGATCTCCCAAATCGAAACTTAACAGAGAAATAAAGGACTTAACTGATGTCATGACTAAAATGGACTTAATTGATACCTACAGAACATTCCATCCTAACAAAAAAGAATATACCTTCTTCTCAGCACCCCATGGAGCCTTCTCTAAAATCGACCACATACTTGGCCACAAAGCAAATCTCAACAGATACAAAACAATTGGAATAACCTCCTGTGTTCTATCAGACCACCATGGTTTAAAGTTAGATTTCAACAACAACAAAAACTACAGAAAACCTACAATCTCATGGAAACTGAATAATGCTCAACTGAATCACCAATGGGCTAAGGAAGAAATAAAGAAAGAAATTAAAGACTTCCTAGAGATCAACGAAAATGAAGACACTACATACCCAAACCTATGGGACACTATGAAAGCAGTGCTAAGAGGGAAATTCATAGCACTAAATGCTCACATAAAGACGTTGGAGAAATCTCACACTAGTGACTTAACAGCACACCTGAAAGCTCTAGAACAAGAAGAAGCAAAGTCTCTCAGGAAGAATAGACGCCAGGAAATCATCAAAGTGAGAGCTGAAATCAATAAAATAGAAACAAAGAGAACAATACAAAAAAATCAATGAAACAAAGAGTTGGTTCTTTGAGAAAGTCAACAAGATAGACAAGCCCTTATCCAAACTAACGAAAAGACAGAGAGAGAGCATCCAGATTAACAAAATCAGAAATGAAAAGGGGGACATAACAACAGACATTGAGGAAATCCAGAGAATCATCAGGTCATACTTCAAAAACCTCTATTCCACAAAACTGGAAAATCTAAAAGAAATGGATAATTTTCTGGATAGGTACCACACACCTAAGTTAAATCAAGACCAGATAAACTATTTAAATAGTCCAATAACCCCTAAGGAAATAGAAACAGTCATTAAAAGTCTCCCAACCAAAAAAGCCCAGGACCAGATGGTTTCAGCGCAGAATTCTACCAGATCTTCAAAGAAGAGTTAATACCAATACTCTCTAAATTGTTCCACACAGTAGAAACAGAAGGAACATTACCAAACTCCTTCTATGAGGCTA
>CABHPH010120053.1:32681-49218 GCA_902168325.1 Peromyscus nudipes
AATAATAATAATAATAATAATAATAATAATAATAATAATAATAATAAATAGATAGATAAATAAATAAATAAATAAATAAATAAATAAATAAATAAATAAATAAATAAGGAAGGATATAACTGCTCCTAGATATGGTGGAGGCCAATTCATTGCAGATAAAAGAGAGAGCACAGCCAGAGGCAGGGACAACTTGGAAAGGTCAGAGTCAACATGACTCTGAGCCAGGCCATGTGAGGAGAGGGAGGAGGGCAAAGGGAAGAAGCCAGTCTAAGAGGCCAGGAGGGTAAAGAGTAAACCAAGAAAGAGACCAGATAACCAAAATGGCTGGATAATACAGGGAAGAACAGCTAGGGGAGAGGCAGTCCAGCCCCTAGGCTAGAGAAGTTTAGGGTAGGGGGTGGGTTATACCAGCATTTAGGACCCTATACCAGGAACTGAGGAATGCTGGAAGAGCTTGGCAGCCAAGTCTGCTTTGATATATTAAATAGACACCTCAGCTAGCCATTTTTTCAGTGTTTGAGACCTAACTTCTGCCCTCTGCCCTTCCATCATTGTTGGATATAACACGTTTTTCTCTTACTGTGGTTCCACTCCCTGTCTCTAGCTCTCCTTTGTGCTGGATCCTGGAATTGTGCAAATAACAGGGAGCAACCACCAAAGTCTATTAAATAGAAGCAACTTTATTGAAAAACACTGTGGGAAACATAAAACCTAGGGCCACAGAGTTACTCAGTGCTATGATCCCAATGAGAGGCTATAGTCATCTTTTTATAGGCAAACGTTATGTATGCATTGGACAGAGAGTACATATCAGGATTTAAGTCTCTTGGAAATGCATTCCTAGGGTTAGGTTCTATAAATCCTATGGAGGGCACCCTTGGTTTCATGATTTACAACCTCTAATTACAGGATGTTATTTGAAGATGTTTACGTAGCCTGGGTCTGTTCTAACTGCTTTCCCATATCTGGGAGAATGTAGGGTGAAGGGCCAGGTAGCTTGTTTTAAGGCCATTATCAGACAATAGGCATACAATTTTTCATATTCCTAGGTTCTTCACCTTGCAGATGCCTCATTGCTATGGCATCTCCAATACCTTGGGTTCTCCACTCAACCCAGGCTTTATGTTCATAGCTTCACACAATGGTCTCACAGGGCCTCTGTGCAGGGGCTTCCCTGCCATATGGCCAGCCTCAGTGACTCTCTATTACCATGGAAAAAAGATGTCTTGACACCTTTATTAGTGTTTCCTTCTTGACATTAGAATCAGCACTATGTGGATGACACTGCCAAGTTCAACCACCTGCTTGGGATGAAGCATTGTCTCTCTTGAACAACATTTGCAGCAGCTTTCTTTTGTTGTTGGTTTTTTGGGAACAGAACATCCCTTAAGCCTTTTATTTTCACAAGTTGGAGGTAACTGGGTGGGAGTCTTTCCCTGAGAGCACACTTCCCTTTACCTTATTTCCAATCAGCTCTCACCCTAATCTCCCCATCGGTTTAGTACAAGCACGGGCTTTGACATGACACTTCCTGATGCTCCTTTTCTCATCTAACTGTACCTTTTGTGTTTCCTCCTGCTCTGCTTACTTTTTTTCATTGTAGACCTGCATAAGACTGATTACTATTAACCACAAGACAGTGCTAATGTTGGGCTTTCTTGAAACCTCGTCCAAAAGGAAATTAATCCAATATTTTTCAGTTTAGCCTCAGGCAGATTTTTAGGAAAAGGGCAGTAAGCACTGACATTTCTTGTCACAACATCAGAAGAGCAGTTTTTAGCACAGTTTCCGTAAGTAACCTCTTGGGTTGGACCTCCATTGTTCACATTGCTCTAAGCACTATTGTCTTCCAAATTCCTCCCTGGCCTGTTAAACCTCACTTACAGCATTCAACTGTTTACCTATTTCAAGGTCCCATAGTCTTCCACATTCGACAAAAACCCAGCAGGGTCTGGACTCTTATAGCAATAGACCACTACTAGATACCAACTTCTGTCTCGGTTACTTTTTATTGCTGTGATAAGACACCATGACCAAGACAACTACAAAAGAAAATGTTTAATTAGGGCTAATGGTTTCTGAAGTTTATTGTCCGTGACAGCAGAGGAAAGGCATGATGGCAGGAGCAACTGAGACTTTTTCTTTTGATTTTCAACCATGAGGCAGAGATAGTGGGAATGGCACCTGCTCACCCTCAGTGGCACACTTCCTTCAGCAGAGTCACCATTAAAAGTCAGGTGCTCTCTCCCCTGAACTCGGGGACTCAGACACATCATCTCCCACCACCAACAGATGTGACACATTGCCCTATTCCACAAATTTGCCCTTTAAAATGTCCCTCCTCACATCACAGATCTGTCTCTCTTGCTCTTTCTCTTTGTCTTCCATTCTCTGTCTGTCTCTCTTTGTCTTTTTCTCATGTCCCCACTCCAAGAAGGCTTTTTGCTTCTCTCTCCCCCAGTAAACCTTCACAAGAGAACTTTTGTGTGGTGTGATCATGGCCTAGACTCTAAACACTCTGCTGCTAAATTCTAACATTGGTTCTGCAGCTGAATCCTAACAGTCACACTTTCTAATTCTTCTCAAACATTTCTACAAACTACAGACCAACTATTCAAATATATGAGCTTATGGGGGTCATTCATTAAAAGCACCACATTCATTAAATGAAGAGTGCCTAAATATAGAATTTTAAACATATTCAACATACTTATTTATCAAGTAATTTAAATATTTTCAGTTAAACATTTATGTAAAGTTATGAGAAACATAAGTATGTATGTGATATGTTCATACTGATTTTCATTGGATAAAGATATTTATATTTTTGTTCATGATATTTATATTTTTGTTCATTGTACTTAGGAAATTTTCTGTACCAGGATGTATTTTAGGGCATATTTTAGTCATTTTTATTTTATGTGAATGTGAGCTACTGTTATTGCCTTTGCCATACATTGAGACTATTTACTTCACTGCTATTTTCTGCAATCATGCTTCTAGTGCTCACTTCTATATCACCCTTCCTGGAGTGTGTATAATTCACAGATCACATGACTAGGTCTTCAACCAGCCTCCTATTGATCACTCGTATTGATTCTTCAGTAGTCTTGAAGAACTTAATTCACTACAGCGTCTCATGCTTAACAAGCAAGCAACTCTCTTGAAGTAAATGAAATTACAGTCCTTAGTCTCTAAGAAATTTACCTTCAAAGTTTGTTTTTTAAGTATTGTTTACTCATCACTATATTTACTTAATATTCATCTGCTGGCTTGATATTTTTCCACACTAAACATTTTATATTCTTGATTCTATTTTTGAGATGAATTTTATGAATATTTGGGGGTTGTTAATGTATTCCTTAGTCTTCCAGAGAACTCACTGATTCTAGATTAAGTCTTCAAGATTGTATTTGCATACATTTTGTTCAGTATGTTTGGCTGGATACTTTGTAAATTCATATTCCACTTGATCTACTTATTAAAAAACATTATAAACTAAAAGAGGGATCAAAACTATTTCACAGTCACAGCTATAATCAAGTTGAAAAGCACATGTCTGAGCTTGATGCCTTTTGTTCAGTGAACACTCTTATATCAAAATCATTTTAATATTATAGAGTAGTAAAGTGTGTAAAATTTGAAACCAATGCTTGAGTCAAAAGTTATACCGTGTACTAAATATTTAATCTAGAAGTTACCTAAATGAATCATCTATTTGAAAATGATAATAGTAACAACTCCTTCATTGGCTGTTATGAGAAACAGCTGACTTAGGGACATCAACTATTTAGAATAGCATGTAGCACATAGGAAAATTTGCAACAGCGTTGGGTATTGTTTACCTTCCTTTCCCTATAACACAAACCTAGTTCCACATCTTTGAAAAATACTTATAGGAGAAAAATAAGAAAAACAATAATGTTAAGTATATAATATATCATTATTTAGATTTCCTGATTTCTTTAAAGCCTGTGTGAGAATGGCTTATATTACCACTGTAAAGAAGTGATATGTTCTCAGACCATGCCAGTCAGTTCCCCTTCATCCATACATCATTCCCCTTTTTTGTCTAAATAAAAATGAAAGGTTTTAACTTTAACATAGTAAAGTAATATACAATAAAAACAATTATCAAGTAAGAGTTAACATTTACAATATCCAGTACATTTGTATTTGGCAGATTCAGAGAAAATATTTTATTAAATATCCTGTTTTGGTGACTCCAAAGTTTTGTACCTAATGTACCTTCTGTCATAACTAAGAAAACTGTGACTATCACTATCCGGTCTTCAATGCCATCAGAGACCCACAAGCACATAATATTCCTGTGTAAACAGGAAGTGCAGTGCAAGCTGCTTCTAAAACTACAGAAAGGACAGAGACATCCTGCTGCCTGGACAGTCACCCCAGGGTCCTCGCCAATGTTGTGGCATCCATCTTTGCCTTACAGGCCTAGAGTATCCGAAGAACTGTTTATGAAGCAGGAATTTTGAAGGACTGTTCCACCTTGTCTAGGAAAAGTTCAACAGTCTTTTTCCTCTGTGTCCTGCTTGTCCAGTTTGTATAGTATATTGTCAGCAATTGAGGCAAGGGCAGTTCTTGCCCAAATGGCTGGCTGTGCCACAATAAAAGCAACTCCATACGGAGTTATAGGGGTGGGATGGGGGAAAGAGTGGGCAGGAGAAAGGGAGGTAACTGGAGATAGTATATAAAATTTAAAAAAAAAAAGAATCCTGTTCTTTTCTAATCAGAAACAGAGAGGGACTGGCTCTGTATATGAAGAGAGATAGGAAGAAACTGGAAGAAGTAGAGGGAGGGGAAACTAATCAGGATATAGTGTGTGATAAAATAATATATTTTCAATGAAGGCAGGTAATGCAGTAAATGTTGTTTAAATATTTGCTGAAATGCTCAAGAGAAAAGTTTATGGAACATGAAATGGCACACATTGTTACCTGAAAAAAAAAGGTGACTATATCATTTCAATTTAAAAATGTGGATAGAGCTTATGTTAAGATGCAGAAATAAAGCTATTAAAGTGGAAAATAAAGAAAACACTCATTTACTATATTTAGATATATTTGTGCCCTACCAATGAATCAGAGTATTGAAACATTATTTTCAGTTTTCTTTTTTTTGTTAGTGCTTAAACTCAAAACATAAATTATCCCTACAGAAAACATCAAAAGATAAATAAATTCCTTTAGGGACATTTTACAATTAATTTTAATATCTGTGAACTAAACACATAAATTCTTCCAGTTTTAACATATGCAAATGAATTTTTGTGTATCTTTGAAGTTGCTGTTATTAAATTTAAATGCAGATATGATCTCTTCCTTGAGCTAAGCATTAAAACTCTTTTTACAAAATAGCAAAAGACGCCGTTTTTTTTTTCTGGATGGCTTGTTTTATTTAATAAATTTCCTTAGACAGGAAATACAAAAGCACTATGAAAAATTTCATAAATTATATCCATAACATGTAAGTCTACATATGAACAAAGGTAAAGTCAAAATCGGCAAACTAGGAAGAAAAAATAGGGGAATATAATTAATCCTGGACACAATCTGTCTTTAATCATAAAAGTCTTCTCAGGAAATTTGAATTAGTCATATGATAAAATAAATTACCCCAAGAGATGAAGTGTATGCAATTTTTGTTCATCAGGGTCATAATTTTTGTAATGTCTCTGAGTCATGTAACATGAACATTTTTAACTACATAATATCCAATGGAAAATTTAAGAGATTTTCATATCAAAATGTTGTTTGGAATAAATGAAATGGTTAAACATTGAGCTCATTCATTCTAATAAATAAACAAATAATAAAATAGCCACCTAGCTAGTCCTAAAAACAATAATTGCTCATTTTAAATTGAAAATGTCTTACTAAGTATAATGCATTTCAAAAGTAATTGACTGCCAATAAGTATGAATGATGAAGTTATGGTCAATCATGATATTGAATCCTGATTAATTAAGTTGAAAAAGTTGAGTGTGTGTGTGTGTGTGTGTGCGCGCGTGCGCGCGCGCACGCACGCGCAAGTGCGCGTGCAAGAGTGCGTATGTGAATTTATTCTTGGCAATGAACATTAAGAAAATAAGATAAATATTTTATAAGGAAAATATATGCAGAGAAGTTGAAGAATAAAGTATTCACAAATTGTGAAACATGATTTAGCATCACTACTTCCAAGCCTCTAGAGGTTCTCAGCAAATAGGACATCCTGAAAGTATTTATCTTTTGAGTTCTTTGTATTTAGCAGGACTAATGTGTTGAAGCATCAAACAAGAGACACTGCTAGGTAAATTTTTACAGAGGATATGAAACGAGCACTTCAGTTAAATGGGAATCAAACAGAACATTCTAATGATTAAGTGTAATAGTTGGAAGAAGACTTTAGTCTTTCTCTACTTCAGTCTGATTTAACATTTTTCTGCTGAACAAAACTGAATTATAGAGGAAATATTTAGCACAGAGGTGGTTTCCAAAGGGATGGAAAGATTAATTAATGAGTTTCAATAAAAAACAAACATGGATTTTAAAGCTTCACTAATACGTTTCAATTAAAAAAACAGCAAACATATTTTTCAAATGTCCAGCCTGTTGGGAATTGAAACCATTGTTGACCTCTGGTTAAGGGATAATAAACTATACATATTTGGAATGTATAATTTAAGATCTTTTTGAAAAATCTATGTGATAAATATCTCACCACATTCAATATAATGAATGAATATATTAATCTTCTAAAATAATTTCCTTGGCAATTTCCTTCCCACACTCTCTTCTGGAGGCAAGAACAGCAGTATTCTTCTATTACAGTCCGCATTTTCTAAAGTTTTGTGCGCGTGAAACACACAGTCTGTATTTTTGTATGTGATATTTTCAGTAAGTCTGATTACTTTGACATCCAAAATATCAAATTGCATTTCAGTAACTCACTCTTCTATTGCTAAGTAATATCCTTTTATGAGAATATAATACAATTTATAGTTTATTCATCATTACTAAATAACCCTAAATGGTTGTGGCAGTTACAAACAAACCTGCAATGAACATTTATGGATGGATTTTTGTTTAAAAACATGCTTGGCTATGTTATGTACCGTGTTATGTACCAGGAGTGCACTAGACATCAGGGAAATGCTGGCTGTTAACTAGAGTGGTTGTGGCATTTCATAGTCCCAGTGGCAGGGAATCAAGCTTAGCTCCTCTACAACCTTGCCAATACTCTTATAGCCATACCTTTTAATTTCAGCCATTTTGATACTTGCATCACTGGCGTTTCATTTTGGTTTTAATATTCAGTTTTCTGATCACTAATGGTGTCGAGCATCTTTTCATTTGCATATCTGCCATCTGCACATCTTTTTTCATGAAGGTGGTGGACTAATAGTCTCAGAAATTTTCAACCTGAAGGTCATTTTCATTGGTTTGCTATCTATCCTACACTGACTTTCAAAGATTTACTATACACACACACACACACACACACACACACACACACACACACACACACGAGAGAGAGAGAGAGAGAGAGACTGAGTATGCATCTATATATAGCATGCACGTGTATAGTATGTATGTATAGTATAATATATAGTATGCATATAATTATATATTTACATACATATCTTCTTTGCAGGAAAATGTGACACATATGAGCTGAAAATAGTTGACAGGAGATAATGGAAATAACAGTTTTGAATGACTGACTTTTCCTTCTGTCTTGTGTCACATTTTTCTGATTTTCATGTAATCTGTAAGTTTTGATTTGGGCTAGACATAACTTTTAGTTTGGGGGAATTTCTAAATGCCTTTAATAGTACTATATTCATTCTCATGATTAAGTTGCTTAGACTAATTTTATCTTCTCAATTGTTGCTTTTCAATTCCAAAGTGTTCTCAGTCTGAGGACATTTATTCAATAGCACAGAGTCAGGATTGTTTCTGTACTTTTCATGGTCTCCTATGGATTAAAGCTATTTACAATCTGACTGTGGAAGGAGATGTAGCATGAATCTTAAAAGGTCTTGTGAATGAAAAACCCAGAGCCAGAAGGTTGAAAGATTAGAGAAACAGAGCAATTCACAGTCAACCTCTCCTTGCCAACTCCTCAGTTGATGGTTTCCTCGGAATGAAAGCCTGAGAGTTTCAGTTGAACTGTTGCTTAGTTCCCGTGTCCTCACGTCGTATACACCATTCTCCACTCAGCCATGCCACTTCCTGGAATTAAAGGCGTGTGTAGTTTCTAAGCAAAGGCATGAGATATCAAATGCTGGGCTTAAACGTGTGTGCCACCACACCTGGCTCTGTTCCCAGTGTGGTCTTGAATTCACAGAGATCCAGACAGATCTCTGCCTCCCGAGTGATAGGATTAAAGGTGTGTGCCACCACTGTCTGGCCTCTGTGTCTAATCTAGTGGCTGGCTCTGTCCTCTGATACCTAGAAAGTTTATTAGGGTATACAATATATTGGGGTAAACAATATATCACCACATTTTCCCTTTTTTGTCTAAAATAATAAAAGAGGGTTATAACTAATTTAAGAAAAAGTATATACAATAAGTACAATAAGTATATACGACATATACACTCCAGAATTGCATTAACAATTTCCAGTTCATTAACATCGGACAAATTCAAACAAAAACCTCCATTATCTATCCTATCTTTGTGAATCAAAAGGATTGTATCTAATTCACCTTCTATCCTAATTTGCATTACCAACCCCAAACTGTCTTTTGATGTCATTCAAACTTACACACTTTACACCTCTTACTAAGTTTCTTTTCTGAGTTTGTTAACAAGGAAAACTATAACTATAAAGTCTTCAACTCCCTCAGAGACCTGAGAAGGAAATAACATTACCTAAGTAAACAGAAAGTGCAAACAGGCAACTTCCAAAAAATATGAGAAATGACAGAATTTCTCTGCAACATTGGAGAATCTGTCTTTGGCCTACAGGCCTAGCATACCTGACTGACTTTTCTGTGAAGCAAGATTTTCTAAAGGGCCTTCCTACCTTGTCTTGGCAAGGTTTGTCAGTCCTTTCTTTTGTGTCCTGCTTGTCCATTTTGGACAGCATTCTGTCAGCAGTCGATATAAGGACACTTTCTTGCCCAGTGGCTAACTTTTGCAACAATGAGAAAGTAAACTCCATATGGAGTTTCTTCAATGCCCATCACCTTCTCTGAAGTAAATTGGTGCTGCCAGGAGCAGACATGTCTCATTGTCATAAAAAAAAAATCTGTTATTAAAATATCCTAAATTCCATATTCTGTAGATCTCTGAATTGTTTGAAGATGACCTGTACATCTAAGATATATCTCTTTGACCTTGAAAACATACCTAATATGACTATAAGTTTGATTGTAATGACTATTAACTTGCATTAATAATATCCTAATTATGTGGTAACTATAACTTTTAGCAATTTGCATTACATTGTTAAATGACCTGTATAGGTACAATACCCTGAACAAGAGTAGAAATATATGTATAGTATTTTCTAACAAAATTAATCTCAAATTTGTTGCAATATACAAAATTTGTATACAATATACAAAAGTCGAACGCGATTTAAAATATTTAAAACTAGTAGTTGCTTTTTAAAAGTAGATTCAATAATCTACCTTTTTATCTTATCATATCCATATTCTCTATTTTTCTTTTCAGAGTAGATTCAATAATATACCCTTTATTCTATCATTTCTACATCTTTTTTAAAGAGTAGATTCAATAATCTACCTTTTATCATATCATTTCTGTATTTTTAGAGTAGATTCAATAATCTACCTCTTATCGATATCCTTTTTCTTCCTTTTCTTATTTTCTTCTTTCAAATAAGAACCCTGAATCTAATCTCCTTTGTTTAACTTTTTCCTGATCATTATCAGTTAACAAACTTGTAACCAACCATCCTAAACAATGACAATTATCCATAATCCATTGAATGACCAAAAACCACCCACCCCACCTCTTGGGAATGTGGATGCTGTGTTCTTAAAATTACTTCCTGCTATCTGGGGGTAAAGTCATCTTTAGAGGATCCTGAAAAGAAAATTTTGGGTTAATTGTCAAGCTCTGGAAGAGGTAGCTTTATCATTTGTTGTCCAGTCTCTGCATAATGGGAAAATGCAGGGCTTGTCTCAAGTCCTTGCTTGTTTAGTCTGTGAGGCTGTATTATCTCAGTTAGCCATGTTGAAATTGTCCTGAGGAGCTTGTAGTCCAAAGCCAATTTTTTGATGATATTTGTCATCATTTTGGGGCCCCATCATCTTTTTGGAGACTTCAAAGTCGCTGTTAAGCATGGTCATGGTTCACTGCAAAAAATTTTTAGTGCCTACTCTGTGGTTTGGAGCAATATCAATTGTGTCTATGGCAGAATTGTGTCTCACAACCAGTTCCAATACAACAGGTTCCATTCTTCACCAAGATATTCTTTGATTTCAAACCTCTGTGAGCAATAGCTGGCTTTCCTTGAGTATCAACAGTCTCCATGTGAAGATGGGCAAGACTGCTTGCCATGGACAGAGCAAGTAACAGTGTAACTTTTCAAGTAATCCAAAGGGGGTCCATGCTCATGGTAATCCGACACCAGCCACAGATGTGGTCCTGTGCCATTTTCTTTGTTGTCTGTTGCTATAAATCCTAGGATGTTTTTATGGTATAACATCACAATCTGATAAATCTCTGTCTCTCGGAACCAAAAACATTTTTCCCTAGAAGAGGAAATCTTCATAGCAACTTCTTCTTCCTGCCACTTGCCTCACCAAAATTCTCCAAACTGACCTTTGCCAATGCTTTCTTGTAACACGATGGTCCTGCAATTGTTCTATGAATAAGCAGCGGTAAACCTTTCATCCCTGGTTGTAGAGTTGCTGCAGCCACCAACATGATAAGAAGCAGCCAGCAACATGGAGCAGCATGTAGATGTAACAGTCTTATTAAGTAAGAAACACAGAGCCAAATGCAGAGTTAAAAAAGCCCAAGAGGTCAGAGCAATAGCTAAGAGCTGATACTAAAAACCCTTTCTTTTTTTTTTTTTTTTTTTTTTTTTGGTTTTTCGAGACAGGGTTTCTCTGTGTAGCTTTGCGCCTTTCCTGGAGCTCACTTGGTAGCCCAGGCTGGCCTCGAACTCACAGAGATCCGCCTGCCTCTGCCTCCCGAGTGCTGGGATTAAAGGCGTGCGCCACCAACGCCCGGCTAAAAACCCTTTCTTACCCCTCACTGCCGCTGCTGTCCTTCTCCTCAGCAAGAGACCTACTTCCTGTGTATCTGTCTTTTTATTGACTTTCTGTTCTGCCTTCTCATTGGTTGTAAACCCAACCACATGACCTCCCCATCACTGCCTGTCTATATAGACTCCCAGGTCTTCTATGGTTGGTATTGAGATTATAGGCGTGTGTCTCCATGCTGGCTGTATCCTTGAACACACAGAGATCTGCCTGTCACGTGATTGGGATTAAAGGTATGTGCTACCACCGCCTGGCTCTTGCTATGGCTTGCTATTAGTTCTGACCCCCAGGCAACTTTATTTATTAACATACAAATAAAATCACATTTCAGTACAAATAAAATATCACCATAACAGCAGCTGCTGCCTTCATGGTCCCACCTACACCATTTTTACCATGACCAGGCTCTGGCCAGAGCTTCTCCTCAGCAAGCCTCCCAGGCTGGCTTTGAACTCAGGATCCTCTTGCCTCTGCCTCCTTCAGCAAGGCCTCAGCTGGGGACTGCAAGGCCACAGGCAAGCAACTTTTTCATGAACTCATGCCACAAACATTGGGCACCAAATGTAACATGAATTTTACAAGGTCTCACTAATAATAATAATATAAAAAAAAAAGGAGCCAGATATTGGGGTGAAAGCTGAAAGATCAGAGAAACAGAATAAGACACAGCTAACTTCACCTTGCCAACTCCTCAGACTGAAAACCTCTGAGTCCTTATCCAAATGGATCTCAGTTGAACTGCTGCTTAGTTCCTGTCTCCTCATGTCTTATACGCCATTCTCCACTCAGCTGTCATTTCCTGGGATTAAAGACTTGTGTGCTTTCTAAACAAAGGCATGAGATCTTAAGTGCTGTAATTAAAGGTGTGTGCCACTATGCCTGGCTTTGTTCCCAGTGTGGCCTTGAACTCACAGAGATCCAGACAGATGGATCTCTGCCTCTTGAGTGATAGGATTAAAGGTATGTGCCACCATATCTGGCCTCTATGTCTCATTTATAGGCTGGCTCTGTCCTCTGATCCCCAGACAAATTTATTAGGGGTACATAATATATTGGGGTACACAACATATCACCACAAGGAGGTTCTATTTTTTTGTCTATTGTGTGCTACACAGACTACAATCTCTAAAGTTTAAAAAATCAATTTATACATATTATTTTATTTACATATATGAAATGTGATATCTAACAGGCATAAATTTTATTTTCACTAGTAAATATAAATTATACATAATGAAATTTTAATCGTGCTATTTCCATACAAGCATATAAAGTATTTTAATCATGTTTTACCATTTACTACTGTCCATTAGCCTATAGGAACAAAGTATTCTTACTACAGTGAAAAAAATAAAGTGTTAAAAGATGTTCCAGAAAAAATTTCAAATAAAAGTGATTTTTGCCTAATAAACTAAGCAAAACAAGAAAAGTATATATTATTTTTTAAGAACTTTCGATGTCAATTTAAATTTGAGTATAAGTATGAAGCATAGTTCTTAAAATACTTCAAAACAATGAAAAAATATATTCATAACTGTGAAGACAGAAATTTTTTTCAATTTATAAAGAATACAACCAGATTATGCTAGAATAAGTGATGTATGAAATCACATTTAATATATAAATTTATTGATCTTAATACACTCTTTGCAAAGTAATCAGAGAGATTCCCAGCATATCAGTCAGGATAAAAATTTTCATCGGATGTATAACAGATCTACTGATGTAAAGGAAAAGTGCAAAGTCTTGCAAATAAGTAATACATGGATAATTTTTATCTAGTCTAGCAGAAAACTGAAAAATTGATGTGAAACATCATTTTGATCAAAAAAGAAATCAATTAATAATAAGTATAAATAATGATGTCCGAATATCAGGAAATGCATGTTGGAGCCGGAATGAGAGAGTCTTTTATAGCTTAAGAGCTTTACAATACACAAAATGTGTTGTTAAGTGTTCAGAACAGGAAGAAGTAGTATGCTTATCATGTACACTTGCATGGTATACACAATTTCTAAGAACAGAATGAAAAATAACAACCCACTTCCTCAGCAGGAGGGACTGATATCTTCACTCTTAATCACCAAGTAGTAAGACCATGGGTACGTCTATAATTTTGAACATTTTATGAATCATAAAGGTTATTTGTGGAAGATTTTCTTTACTTTGTATGGTCATAGTAAGCAGACTTAGAGCCAGAGATGAAAATTTCCCTATTGAGTGTCAATAGTTTTAAAGAGACATGAAATATTCAACTTCAAATGTAAACTGTACAGTAGCTTCAAGATACTTCTAATCACAAAACCATTATATATGTAATTATATTCATGTATATGTGCATATATGAAGACATTTGGCATAATAAATGGAGCAAAATATTTATATATGGTGCTTCTGGCTAGAGTTTACATAGGAGAGTCTTACCTATTACAAGTTTTCTATAAATAGAGATTCATATTACAACATTATCCAAATGCTATTCTGGTATTGGTATATACTGTATGAGTAATTTAAGCAGAGATACACTATCCCTAGGTAATATGTACTTTAACGGAATAACTGTCACTCAAAATTAACATATCTATGAAGACAACCTCAGCTGCCCTGCCATTCATCATTTCTGTGGTACCTTATTGTCCTGAAGGGTGCTGAGCTCATGGATGTCTGTGAACAAGTTATTTAGAACAATACTTTTTGTAGAGAAGTAGGCATGCAGAAGACACTTGTGTCCCTTAGACACTTAGAAGTGGTATGAATTTGTCTTTCACTTCCTATATCTGTAATACAGACTCTTTACTCCCACAGAATGATGTGAGGGTAAAGTGGCAGAAATCTTGGCATCTTAGACAGAAATTATCACAGAGTGAGATTTTAGTCAATGTGCTACTAACATAACAGGATCCAAAGTCTTTAATTTTTTTCAAATTCACACTCGTAGATCCTATGGATAATTTTACTTCACATTGGAAAATGTTAGAAAGAGAGTTTACATATCTTCAAATAACTTACCCAGGATGTAACATTTCACATTATTTTGTAAAATTTGAGGCATAAGTATCATAGAACCATTCGATTATTTAATGGCAATTTTCATGGTTCTATACAGTAGGAAAATAAGTACCATGATTTATTTTTAAGTAGAAAGTATAAAAGCAATTATGACACATTAGATCCAAACAAGAAATCTCTATCTTTCTCCCTCTCTCCTTTCCTCCCTCCCCTGTGTTTCTGTGTGTGTGTGTATGTCTGTGTCTGTGTGCACATGTGTGATAAGACAGTACAGAAATCACTACTACCTGCTGTGTTCACCGTCAATCACATCCTTTTTATTGCCCAAACCTCTGTCTATAATGGGATTATACTTCCATGTGATGTTTCCAACTGGATGCTTTTCAGCTAATAAAGTTATTCATGATTGGATTAATCCTAAATTTATCAGGTTAATCCTCCTTTCAGTTCTTAGATTTAATGGCACCATATTACAAGGTTATCAAAAAGGTACTCTGATATAACAGAAATATATAACATCCGTAGGTAATATATATTTTACCACAAACACCACACACACAGGGAAATATTCTGGGAATTAAGAATCTGAAATCAGTCCATGGATAAATGCCAGGCAATAATAGGGGCATCTGTTTGTACTATGGCTACAAGAAAATAATTCTGCCAGCAACCACATGTGGTTCAAAGATAATCCATGTTTCAAAAAGTAATCAGGATCATTAACTTCTGCCTTCTGAAATCTTAACTGACAAGGAGCATATGCCCAGATTTGAGACCCATGGAGAATAAGAGATAATAAATTTGTGTTTTAAGCCATGTGACTTGTACCGATTTGTTAAGACAGTGCTAGAAATCTAAAAAAGCTATTAGTTGTGACTTGGAAAGGCAAAGTATCTTACATATTCATACAGAAAGAGAGTCCAGGTTTACAGTGTCAACTGGCAGACCTTATAGTCTCTCCTCTTTTGAGTGTCGTTAAATGTCTCAAAAACTGACAGAATCTTGTGAAATGTTTTCAGAGACTGCTATTTCTCTTAACCATTTTGTCTCTAACAGTAAATATTCATTTTATTTAGCATTAATGCCCTTCAGTTTTAGTATGTATTCTTACATATTACACAATAATTTCTATGTATTATATTTAGTAATTCACTAATATTTTTAAGCCTTTTAGGTCTTTTTTATTTCTAATGTAGGCACTACTAAACCTAAAAATGATGGAAACAAAACAGAAATAGTTTGGAATAGAATATATCATTTCATTTGCTGAAGAGAAACTTCTAGATACCTCCAGTCAATAGGGTAATATAGGAGAATAGTTGCCTTTTTTAAAAACACTATTTAATTATAGCATTTTTTGTTTGTCCTCAAGGTCTTATATTAATATCAATGGCTTAATATAACTCAGTCCCTTTAAATCACCCAAAGTCTCTCTCCAAGCTTCA
This sequence comes from Peromyscus nudipes, assembly GCA_902168325.1. NCBI lineage: Eukaryota > Metazoa > Chordata > Mammalia > Rodentia > Cricetidae > Peromyscus > Peromyscus nudipes. The sequence goes on from CABHPH010120053.1 coordinate 48,386, forward strand.
GGCTCTATAACAACAAAACAAAACAAAAAGTTAAATAATTTCTAATTTGGGGAAGGAAGAACAAGACATTTACGTCAAATCAAAGAAGAAGTAAGGCTCCGCAGTGTGAACATCGGTGTCAGTCCCCTGAGACTCACAGCCTTCGGAGTGTCCAAGGCCTTGAGTGGGTCCACTACTCCAGCTTCTAAGGTACAGAACAAATATCTCATCTCACAGGTGCGTATCAGCTCCACTCCACAGCTGCTGCTGTCCTTGGTGGACATCCCATAGTACTAACATGTCCAAGATGTTGGAGTCACCACTGAAACTGACTGCACCACCAGTAATAGCTTTTGCTAGGCTCTCTTCAGGTTCCAAGCCTCAACTTTTCCAAGAATAGCTTCAGTCCTGGAACTTCTATTGAAATTGAAGCTGCATCTTCACCAATTTTTCTTCTTGCTTTCTAAAACACCAAGCCTCAGTGATTTCCATAACCCTATCATGTTTTTAAAATCATAGCAAGCTGGGAAACTCTGACACATAACAAGTTTGGCTGCCAGCATGAGGTACATCCTTGGCCCCCTCTGGACAATAATAAGGCATGCTGGCCTTATGGGTAAACTTTCCAGAGTATTTTGCTTCAATGACATTTTTTTTCTTTTCTTCATCACAGCTGTTACCAGTATCAATTATCCTAGCAAAGCAATTGCTTCATTTTAGTGGTTTTTAATTTTAGTGGACTATGCTTTCCTCTGAAATTTTAAAAGCTAGGTCTCTATAACCTGCCCCACTTTTTGCATATTATCATCTTACAGGATCCCACAGAACCAACCACTGAGTTCTGTTTTTTTTTT
>CABHPH010120059.1:0-22410 GCA_902168325.1 Peromyscus nudipes
CTCAGTCTCTGCAGCTGCTGGCCTCTAGCCTTCTCCAAGCCCTCTCCTCAACCTGCTGTCAGTGCATAAACATCCTCTGAGCTTCTTAAAGCACGTCCCATCTGAACCTAATCCCCACCAACCCTGGGGCTCTGTACTCTGACAAACACTGTGAGCTTCTCACTGTCTCTTCACATCTCTGGCTACTTCTTGGCAGCATTCATTATTGGATCCTCTTTGGCTTGGCCCTTAGGAACTGCTGAAGATGCTGGCCCTGGCCCTGTTCCCCAACCCTGCTGTCTGGGCTGTGGCCACACCCTGCTCCTCTCAAATCTGCATCCCCAGTCACCTTCCCACGCATCCCTCAGCAGGTCACAGGTATGTCTCATATGTTCATCTACTCCGATCACCTCCCCAGACATCCTTTTGAGTGTCTCCCCATGTCCTAGGATAAAACCACCTCTTTCCAGAGCCAACAAAGTCCTTCAGAAAGCCTCACCTCGTTCTCCAGTCTCTGTTCCTTTCCAGCCTTCCAGAACTTTCCATTCGGCTGTGCTGAACTTCCCTCAATATCTTCAGTGGTCCATGTTCTCTTTACGCTCTGAACTCCCCTCCATCCAGTTCCTTCTGCCTTGACCCTTCCTTACTGATGCTCTAGCCTGCCACCTGTTAGAGCCCTTGGGGAGAACATTCTACTGGCTGTGTTAAGTCCTGCTGACTCCTCACAGAACTTCTGTACATCTCTCACCAAAATATTCAATAGCATCTTACCCAGACTTGAGTGCTTGAGACCTGTATGGGGGTGGACCTGTGTTCTCCTATCTGTTAATTAAGTATTGTTTCCAAACTGACCTGCTCCTTCACACAGCAGTTAGGCAATGTTAGAGGATGGATGGAGGAGGAAGAAGTTGCCACTGTCAAGACAGCTGTGCTGCTATGCTGTTGTAAGACACCGGCTGAGCATTTAATCAAAAAACATATCTACCATCTCATTCAGACAACACCTACCTGTTTTGTTTTCCTGCAGACTTCCTGGGAAGCCACACACACACTCTAAAGCCTACATTATGGTTCATAGGTGATCATGAAAACAGTTTCCCTCGACACCCAAAACTGCGTTTACTGTATTTCTAAACATGGCATCATTAAGTCTCAGATTTAACACTTGCCTAACATGTGCAAGGCCCTGGGTTCTGTCCCTAGCACCACAAGGAGAGAAACAGCAAGAAAAGTTCATTTGAATTAGAAAACCGACATTAGATATGGAGGTATTTAACCCCCTGGAATTGAGACCAGTCTTTCTGCAAACCTCTTCCTGGGTCTTCCTCAAGCTCTTGGAGATGTTGTCTCTTTCTAAATCTTGCACTACCGGGTTCTTAATCCTGCTGTTGAGAATGTCACTTGTCTGGTGGTATCCATCTTCCCTGCCTCAGCCCCTTGCTCACCTCTGGACCTAAGATATTAGGAAGTTCCCATCTCAGACAAACAGAATGTTCCCTGCCTAGCAAAGGCATCCTTTTCTCAACTATGACAAAGAAGGGAGCCTCTTTGGTGACCTACAGCAGCCCCACCGGTGCAGTTTTATCCCCACGGAAGAGATGTGCGCACACACAACGCAGGTTGGATTTTATCGGGGATTTGTTCTGCGGCTTTGGCTGTTGCTGAGCCAAGCATGGAGCAAGGGAGCTTTAACCACGGTTGAAAGGAGCACAGCAGAGAGCTGATTTAGGAGTCCGGTTTTCTAAAGACAAGAGAAGGAGTAGATGACCTTTCCGGATCCCTCCAGTCTGAAGGTTTTATGATTCCATGCACGTCCTCTGTCTAGACGTGAAATGTGGACGCGCCTGCTTTTATGGCTACAACCTGAGGAAAGTCTAACTGCGCCCTCTGCAGTCTGATCCTAGGAAGTGCTCTGCTTCGGCCGGGGAGAGTACCAAACCCAGACAAAAACAAGGGAGGAAAAAACCCACGGGAAAGAACATATTTCAGAGACTGTCTCCCAAGAATCCACTTGTGTTCTTAGCCTAACCTTTCAAAGAGACTGTAAAATAGCTCTCCGAAATTATTTATTCATATAGTCAATGTCTCGTGGGTTATGGAGACAGAAAATTGGGCTCTTATTTTGACGAGCAGAGGACTAAGACCCATAGAAGTAGATTAGCTATCCATGGTTACACAGGGACCACATTAAGACCAGGTGCTTTGACTAGGAATACGACACTGGTGTGACGCTTCTCCAGCGCCACAGTGCCCTCACTCACAGGTCCTGCATGCACTGTCCCACTTCCCAGGCAACCTGAACCCATCTTGTACCTTGTGGCCTCTTCTTTGTCCTTATAAATACCTCCTGCTTCTGTAACTTTACAGCTCTGGGAGGGCTCAGGGTAAGGCAGCCTCCTTCTTTTTCAAGCACGCCAAAGACTTGCCCTGGATTTGTTCAAATTCTTTGTCCCCCACGGGGCCTATACTCTCTTTTACTCCCAGAAGTCAGGTTCAATGTTACCGCCTCGGAGAGGGCATCCTGGGCTGTGATAGCAGAAGTGGTGGCCCTGAGTCTGTCTTACTCATTTTTCTAAGGTCAGTTAGGTGTATTTTACGGATCCTTGTTTATCTGGGAATTGGCAAGTATACCGAATGGTACATGAAGTCCATAGATCAGTATGTTGTGGCCGCAGGTCCCACACCAGGCTCTCTCTAACATGGATGTCTTCCTGCCTTCACCCCATTGGATGGCTTCGAGACTAAGTGACTGGGAAAGAAGACAAGAGAAAGAGGGGAAGTGCTTCCGCACAACGTGGGATCTTTATTCCTAGCTCTCACCTCAAAGAGAACATGAGAGAATTTATTTTGGAACTAAATATAAGTGACTGTGGTCCAAGAACACCAATTCATGGTCCCACAACTACTGTGCACCAATGTGGCAACAGTTTTATAAAGTTTCCATAGCAACAGAACAAAGAAAGTCATAAATCAAGAACTTCTAGAATACGTTGGTGGGAACATCGGGTAAGTGTGTCATAGCCAAGTAGAGAAACCTGTTTTAGGGGACTCAGGCTATCTGATGACATTTCTGTCCTGAGGGCTTGTGGAAGCTAGTGGTCTGTTTCCATATTACATAGATAAGCAATGGAGGGGCATTAAGGAGGCTGAAGATAACCCACGATAATTTGGTTTGGACTGGACAGTCCGGCTCTCCACATCACAGAAGTTGTAATGGGTCAGTGAGTCAGTAGGACTGGCTTTCTAGCTTTGCTGTGGCTTCCCCCCTGGGAACTTGAGTTCACACTCTCCAAGCTGTGTCCCCCAAACAGTGTGCACCCTAATAAACTTATCTGGGGTCAGAGAATAGAACAGCCACTAGATATAGAGGCCAGAAAATGGTGGCACACACGCCTTTAATCCTAGCTTTCTGAAGGCAGAGATCTGTCTGAATCTCTGTGAGTTCAAAGCCACACTAGAAACACCCAGTCATGGTGACTCATGCCTTTAATCCCAGGAAGTGATGGCAGAAAGCAGAAAGGTATTTAAGGTGTGAAAACCAGGAACTAGAGCCTGGTTAAGCTTTTAGGCTTTTGAGCAACAGTTCAGCTGAGATCCACTTGGATGAGGACTCAGAGGCTTCCAGTCTGAGGAAACAGGATCAGCTGAGGAATTGGCAAGGTGAGGAAGCTGTGGCTTGTTCTGCTTCTCTGATCTTCCAGCATTCACCCCAATACCTAGCTCCAGGTTTGATTTTATTAATGAGACCTTTTAAGATTCATACTACACCAAGCTCTACATCTGAGCCCAAAATAGGCACTTTCCTACCCCCCCCCCCCCATACCTACTTCTAATTACAATTCAAGCACCTGGATGCTAGACTCTCCAAAAGGAATGGGAACCTCCCAGCCAGCTCCTAACCCAGAAGCCTGGGAAACTCCTTAGCTCCCTATAGAATGTAACTAGGGATAGAATCGTGAAACAATCACCCAAAGCCACTCAATGAGCTCACTCATCAGTGTGGTTGCTGTGTTTAAGCAACTTTCCCCATGTAGTGACCAAGTAGCAACTTAAGGGGAAGAAGGGGTGGCAGGGCCAGGGGAGACATGGTAGTAGTCAGAGAAGATATGGAAGCAGGAACAGGAGGCTGGCTGGTCACATTATATCCACAGTCAGGAAACAGAGATCCATGAATGCTATGCTTGGCTCATTTTCTCTTTATTCCAGACCCCACCCAGCTCAGGGAATGGTGTAGCCAACTAAGGTGGGTCTTTCTGCCTCAGTGAACCTAATCTAGACACTCCTTCACAGACACACTCAGAAGCTTGCCAAGGTGATTTTAGAGCCCATCAGGTTGACAACAGATATTAACCATCATCGTTTCTTTACAAGGAACTAGCCTTCTCAACAGTTACCATTCAGGCTTATGAACTCACCATGTCATACTGAGGAACAGACCTGGTATCCTCAAATGGTTTGCTCCTCTGCAAACAGAAAAGTGACCTCGTGACACTAGTGTCCTATGTGAATTTCCTGTGATGTGGATCCATAAAAGATCATCAAAGAAGGGTTAAGATGTTAGTGATTCACCCCATGACTGAGTCATGGGGATTTTCACATAAGGAGAGAGGCTCAGAGTTGAACAGAATTTGAAGACCCTCATCTCCTAAGGGGAGTTTAATTTTTAAAAGGCAGAAGTGCCTTGGTTAGCAGATTAAATATGGGAAACAAAGGCAGCCATTTACTGAGGCTGATGTCAGCTGACACAGCTGTTCCCTCTTTTCATCAAGTCCATGGTCCTGATGCATGATCACACAAAATGGATATTTAACAGGGGAGTTACATGCAGTGTTGGAGATGCTCAGCCCCTAATGGTGAGCACTGAACAGATATCTGAACTCACATCAACATTATGCTAGGTCTCCTTTGGCTAAACAGTAATACCTCAAAACATGGTTCCTTCAGTGAGGGAGTTCACTTCAGGAAAGGAGTGAGCAGTGTCCCCAGCTTCACATAAATTTATCAGACTATCCCTATCCACTTTTAAATTTTTACTCCTTCCTAACTGTATTAGTCAGGGTTTCTATTGCTGTAATTAGACACTGTGACCAAGGCAACTCATAAAACGAAGAGTTTCTTTGGGGCTTACAGATCCAGAGGGGTGAGTCTGTCACTATCATGCTGGGGAGCATGGCAACAAGCAGCATGTGACGGAGCAGTAGCCAAGACCCCACATCTCAATCCACAAACAGGAAGCAGAGAGAGCTAGCTCAAGATGGCTTGAGTATTTTGAAACTTCAAAGCCCACCCCAAGTGACATACTTTCTCCAGCAAGGCCACACTTCCTTAGCCTACCCAAATAGCCACCAACTGGGGACCAAATATTCCAATGCCTGCAACTTAATGGGGTCATATCATTCAAACTACTGTACCAACCAATGTCATAGCTCTAGTATACAAAATACAGTGAGATCAAGAGTCTAATTTGCTAAGTCTGAAAGCTTGGGCTTATAAACTACAGGAATTGTGGGTCAAATTAAGAAAAGTTACTGAAATTTTGGAATGTCTTACGTAGGCCCTAAACCAGGAGTTAAAGGTCATGGGTTCATCAATAATTTGCTTAAACTTCTTAGCACACTTAGGAGCAACCAAACATCTCTGTCTCCACTAAGTGTTATATGCAGTGTGTACTTTTTCCTCTAATGCCTTTCCTGTAGTCACTTTATAGACATCTACAGGGGCTCCTTAAAAAAAAAAAAAACTATATGTATGTGTAGGGGAGGGTCAACTCATGAGAGTTGATTCTCTCCTTCCACCACTTAGATCCTAGGTGTCATGCCTAGTAGCAAGCATTTTTATCCACGGAGCCATCTCAGAGGTCCTCCTCCATAGATGATCTGTAATTGTTTTGCTATTGCCTATCATGAACTTCTAACATCCCTTTGACTTGGAAAAAGTGTGTGGATGACTTTTAAGTTCAACCATGCCAGAGAACCCATAATTCAGGGACAGAGAGTTCTGAAGGTGCTGACCTCTGGAGTCTGTTTCAGTATGAAACGCTTCATCAGAGCTGTGAGGATTGACCAGGACAAGTCAAGGCTCCTTGAAATTCTGCATCTGATGTTGGGAACCAGAGACACAGAGTAGGACAGAAAGGAAAGATGGACGTGAGGAGTGGACAAGCTGGAGCTTGGAGTTTAGTTGGACAGATCCTTAATCATCCCCTGAAAGCCTCAACTTAAAAACATAAACTTTTTTATTTCTGTGTGTGTGTGAACATGCTCTTGCAGGTGCCCCAGATCCCCTAGGGCTGAAGTTATAGGCAGCTGTGAGCCACCTGACTTGGGTGATGGGACCTGAACTTTAGTTCTCTGGAAGAACAGTCAACGCTCTTAAGGTGACTCATGTCTCTGGTGTGAGTAATCCTCAACTCTGAGGTGAGACTGCTCCTCTTTAGATGTCAGGACCCTCATTGTTGTGGAGTCACACACAGAGCGAGCCCAGAATTTGGAGAAGCTGAAGGGGTGAGACAGGAAGTGCAGGTGTCGTGGGGCCGGCCAAAGTGCTGAGGCAACAGCACTCAAGTGAGATGTTTTCTCAACAACTTCATCTTCCCAAGACCTAAAGAAGGCCGCAGCCACACTTGCACCTTCTAAGTCTCACAGGAGACCACAGCGTACCATGCCGAGTCTGAAACGAATCAGGAAAGCCACTGTGGGAGCCACAGCTGTGACCCAGATGAGGAAGCAGTGCATGACCACCATACCTCTGGGTGAAGAGAGAAATCCCACTGAAACGGAAATATCAAGTCAAGAACAAAAAGACTCCCATGGGAGGCCTTACTCTTTCTGAGGAGTGGATGGGGGGAGGCGGGGTAGAAAGGAGGTGGTGGGGAGGTGACGGGATGAGAGGAGGGAGGGGAAACTGTAGTTGGTACGTAAAATAATTTAATAAAAAAATAAATTTAAAAAAAATGTGTGAGCCATAGCCACAGAAGTCCTCTGAGAGAACTTTGTTGCATCAAATGTTTATATTTATAAAAGCAAAAAAAATTAAATCAGGGATCTGAGCCTCCATTTTAAGTAGAAAAGAGGGAAATGAGCAATTGAAAGGTAAAATAATTGGGGAGGGGGGCAAAATTGATGAGCCCAAAGACAAGCAGCTAAGAAAAATCAGTCAATCAGACCTTAGTGTATCTGTGTTCCTGCCACAATAGAGCTGGAGTGGTGGCTGTTTTTGTTTTCATTTATTTGAGATAGAGTCTCAGATATACCAGGCTAGCCCTAAACTCCTTATGTAGCCAAGGATGACCTTGAACGTCTGATCCTCCTGCCTCTACCTCCCAAGTTACAGGATCATGGGCACCCTTAGTTTTGTTGTAAGAAAAATCGGAAAATGGAATTTCATTTCTCAGTTCTGGAGCTGAGACCTGTTCTTACCTCCTGAACAGTGTCTTGAATGTTTCATCCTCCAGAGAAGAGTGTGGGTCCTCAGAAGGGCTGGGGAAGGGTGGAGAGCAGATCTCTGGAAATGTTCTGACGTGCTTACAGCATTGGCCTCACCTTAGGATGTGAACTAAGTCAGGACTTCTCAACTTGTAGCCCCTTTCCACCAGGAAAATTCTTATGCCGCCTAGAGTTTACAGGCATATAAAATAGGCATACAAACCAAGTATCCATTGATAACAAACCATAAAGAAATTCACTTAACACAATCGTTGGTTTAGAACAATTGTTGGTTTAGATAGAATTTTTCTATTTAAAGCAAATATTTATACTAATGACATGGATGTACTTATTTATTTTTACATGGATAATGAAATAATAGCTGGAAATTTGATACTGGGAGCATCTTTGATGTTTTACAAAGTTGACTGATATTCTGGTTTTATTTGCAGATTTTACTTTTGTGTATGGGTGTGCATCTGTGTGAGTATATGCCACATATGCTCAGGAGACCAGAACAGACTGTCAGGTTCCCCGAAGCTGGAGTTACAGGTGGCTGTGAGTCAACTAGCCTGGATGCTGGGAGCCAAACGTGGGTCCTGTGGATGAGCAGTAAGCACTCAGCCACTGAGCCTGCTCTCCGGTCTTGACAGTTTGATTTTATAATCATCAGCGCTGAGCGCGCTACTTTGCATAAATACCCAGTACTAGTATATTTAGGGCTATTTCAGCAATGGTTAGTAATTCTGTTCTAATCCCAAGCCCAAATTCATGTAGCAATCTTTACGACACTCAAGTCAGCATACAACACAGCAAGTTCTAAATCAAACATTTTGACACAATCCAACCCAGAGACATACTAATTTGATATTCACATGCTGAGGAGTGACAGTAGAAAAACACTGGACGGCTTTGCTCTCCACAGACCATTATGTGGAAGAGAAGAAGGTCTTGTATGCACTGTAAACACTGTGGTTCCTGAGGCACAGTAGGCTAGAAGCTGAACTGAGGTGTTTCAAGCATGTCTGTGGCCACTCACAGCGTGAGCCCGCACTGTACAAAGTGCCTGTGTGAAGCATCCAGAGCCAAGGCTGCAGTCAACCTGCATAATGCAGCATGGGTAAACACCTCCAGAAACATCCCTCTCAGACTGATGAAAAAAATAGAAAACAAAACCAAACACCAAGCAGTACATAATGAGTTAAAGAACTATAACTGTGGCTGTTAACATGTTAATAGGGGATTGTTTAAACAAGTTCATGGCAAAAAAAAAAAAATACAACTTTAACAAAGGGAACAAATTTCTTGAACAGTAGTGCATCAAATCTGAATAACTGACGACTGAAAAAGTCTTCTGTCGCTAAAATGACTGAATTTGCTCCGTGCTTTTAGACCAAGGTGCGGTGAGCAGCTTTGCCCCCTGCAGCCTCCCCGGCATGATCTTTTGCCTGACCAGAGCCCAAACAGAGCCACATGACCGTGACCCGAAACTTCTGAGATCACCAGACCACTAGAAGTCACACCCCAAGATGGAGGAGAATGTGCCTCACCTCTGTCACAGCCATATGAACCCGAATGAACGTTTAACCACCACAAGGGAAGGGAGAGAAGCGAACACAGGGGACGGCCACATAGTGAGATCTTTGCAAAAATCAAGAAACAAAAAACCCCAAACAACAACACAACCTCACCACGACTTCCAGGCATACTTTGGGGGAGATTAAGATGTCTTAGGAAGACCATGAAAAGCAGGAACAAGGAAAGACAAAAGCTGTGAAGTTGCTATTAACCTAAATTCAACATTTTCCTTCTAAGACATTAAGGAGGTGAAAGGGCAGCCGAGGCTACACAGAGAAACCCTGTCTTGAAAAAACAAAAACAAAAAGAAACAAACAAACCACAAAATAAAATAAAGACAGGTCCACACAATGATCATTCACAAATGTCTCTAATAGCTTTATTCAAAATATCTCCACACTGGAAATAACGCAGATATCCATCAACAGATACACAGATTAGCCGACAGTAGTATATTATTTAGTATAATGTCATAATAGGAATACTACTCACCAATGAAAAGGAATGAACTGTTGATAAATACAACAGCACATGTGTCAAAACATGTTAAGCTGAAAAAAAAAGCTTAACACATGAGTATATCTCATCTGATTTAATTTAAATGGAATTCTAGAAGAGATGAAGTTAATCCCCAGGGACAGAGTAGGTCAGTGGTTACCTGAGGCCGGGGGAAACCGCAGAGGGAGACAGTGCATGCCCCGGTGAAGGACACGCTGTCTTGACTGGGGGTGGTGGTGGCGTTGGTGTCTGGATGTCCAGGCTGAACTGTACAATCGGGGCAGGCGCACGTAACTACAGGAAAGCCAGCACACACTGTACTGCTGGAGCAGCAGCCGAGAACCACCGGCACAGCGCAGCCTCCACCACGGCTGGATGTGCGCAATGTTTCTATTTGCTACTTTAGCAGCATGTCAGGGGGTCAACTTTTCTTCAAGTGAATGGCTGAGTGAGGTGATAATACTAAAAGAAATAGACATATGGAATGGAGATGAACAGAAGCCTATGAGATAAGCTGACTCCAGGAGAGGGCGCAGATGACTTCGAGTCAAATGACTAACTTCTGACACCTCCTACTGTGCGTGGTGATGTCTGAGTGATGGGACTCTGCCCAGGGACCCAAACACAAGTCTGACCAGGGGACTGACTCAAAATGCTAAGTCCCTTACCACATTTAAGAAAATCTCATTATAAAATGACAAATGGTTACATGTATCAGGAACATTTGATAGGCTCAACTTAGGAGTTCGCTGTTAAAGAAACTAGAATATAACTTATTTTTTAAAGTTTATTGCACTTAAATTAATAAAAATCTTCAATTTGACTTTAGAGATTTAGGAAGAAAACATTTTGGCCAGACTGGGAATGAAGCTGAGGGCCTTGTGTATGCCCAGCATGCACTCTGTCTACCATTAGGCCGCATCCTGGCCCCTGGACAATTATCTTCAATGTATCTTCACAAAGCAAATTATAACAAGTTTTTATGAATAGTTTCTTCCAATACCAACCCCTCCCCTAGTGGTGAAACCCACTACCACCTGGATCATGCATTCCCTGTCCTTAAGAAGTTTATTCTATTCGGAGAGACAGGCTTCTATTTTGTCTCAATTTTACTGTAGACTGGCTTATGACTTGAAAAAGAACGCTAGAGCACCAAAAACACTAGCTATTTCTCCTCATTAAAGATCATTCACAGCATGCAACATCTTGTTTTTGATTTTTCTTATATATTCCTGTAACTCATCTGGATGTTTTTCACGCTTCAGTGTGAAGGGGTAGCCTCCTCCACCATACTCCTGATGAGGACCCAGCAGAAGATTAACAATGATCATCACTGAAGCCAGGAAGCAGAAGCCACCGTTCTCTGGGCTTGACCCTACTGGGGGACAGTGGCTCGTCCCTTATGAGATGGGGAAAGCAAGGTTGCAGAGGGCACCTGCTGTGACGCACTCTTCCTACCCTAAGGCTCCTAGCAGCAACTCCTGAAGTGAGGCTGAAGATAGACCTCCTGGTTTGTCAGACACATACACAATACAGTTTGATCATATCCACTCTACCTTTCCCACTCCCAACTTCTCCCCGATCTCTCTCCCAATTTCACATTCTCTGTTTCTTCTCCTTTATAAGCCAGAGTCCAGTTAGAGCTGCCCCTAGCCTCAGAGGTACAGGGCTGCCCACTGGCACAAAAGCAACTTAGAGACTGCACCACTACAAACTGACTCTCCCTTCCCTAGCGGCCACCCACTGTCAACAGCTCCCCAGCTGGAGGTGGGACCTTGTGAGCCCCCTCAACCCATCCATGCTGGAATGTTCCCTGGTTGGACAGTGTGCAGACAGACACAGTTGCATTAAGTTCACAAGCACAATGGCCCCTCATGTCCACAGTCTTGCAGCATTCTCCCCGGCCTCGGTTTCTTCCTTCATGTTCCCTGAGCCTTGAGGAGAAGAGATGTCCCACTTGGGGAGTTTGCTCTTTCTTCATGTAGCATCCACAGCACACTGCCAAGAGCTGGGAGTCAGATTCATTCAGATCCTTATCTTAGTGATGCGTCCTAGTGGGTTCTATTTCCAGGAAAAGGAAGTCTAGATCCTTACACAGAGCCTCTTTATTTCCCATTTCCACTGCCTCAGAGCACTTGATAATGTCAAGTAGCAAATGAGAAAGGATTTGCTGAGTGAGAGACACTTGTAGTAAACACTCACATCCAGCAGTCTGACCCTGGGTATCTGGTATGCTCTCAGCTTTTACAACCCACATCAACTCTATGTCTTCAGAGTGACACTAATTTAAACAAAGGATATTTTGTGCTATAACATTTAAGTGGTTAATAGCAGTCATGATCAACTTTTATTGGTTTTTGCATAAACAGCCAATAGAATATCTTTACACCAATATACTTATAACACCCACCTTTCTTCATGGAGGTGTTTGTGAGATTTTTTTTTTTTTTTTTTTTTTTTGCAGCGGCAGTAGGAAAAGAGGGAAGAAATGGAGACTGAGGTTTCAAAGTGTACATATCTCAGGTAGACTTAAGTATTTGGCAATTATTACCTTCATTTAAAAAATCAGCTTTGTAACTTGGAATACATCAAAAGTACAGTGCATCCATTTTATTAAAAAGAGATGTGCCACCTGGGTGCCCTAAGTTTATATCTAGCATTATCTAGATTTGTGGCTGTAGGCTTATTAAGCAGTAATTTTTAAATGACATGAATCAAGATCTTCAGTTAAATAATCTCATATCTGGATTGAGTCATAGAAGAGCTAACATTTAAAAAATTACCATTTATTTATTTATGCATTATTAAAGTCTGATAATGCCCTCGAGAGTAAGGCGACTATGTATAAGAAGATAATATAATCTTACCACACTAGCCATTAAGTAAATCATATACATAGCCACTTGTATATCAGCTAGTTCGGACTGATGTTCCGATTTGAACAAAGTCCTGCAAGTCCTCCACCACCACTGAAGAGCCAGCCGCTCCCAGAACAGGAGCCATCTTCAGATTAGTATGTCTTGGCTAGTCTCAGTATTGTTAAGCACAATGGATTTTTTTTCCCTTAATGAATATGAGTGAATTAAGGCAAAAGGACATGGACCAGCTTCTTTCGTAGCATATCTTCTATCTTATTTAAAGTTGTTGGGGCTGTACAGGCTGCAGATCTGCTGGCTGCAAAGACACAAGTTGTCCCCTGGACCAGTGTCTGACACACTGGCCACTGGATCACAGTCTTGCTGCTCCCAGCATCTTCTCTCAGTTTATCGTCAGAACACAAATGCTGACGTCCAAATGATACCACTTATGCACTATGTATCTTGGCTGTGTGTAGATTATTTCCTTATTTAAAATATTTAATAATTGAGCAATAATCTACTCAGTCTTTGTAAACTCTCCATTGCACACTTTTTCGCTTTTACAGCCATTTACTGAAAGGTTTTTGAACTCTTTTTCGGCCATCTTTCTCACGTAACTATGTGGTCCTTTCCCTTCAAAGGAGGAAGGACTTTTAAAAGAGCCTCCAATTCGATCCCACAATGTGAAATACTGTCCATAGTTATAGTCAAAAAAAATGTGGTGGTCTGTGTGATGAGCTGACCCATTAATAAATGGCCTTAAGATCTTGGGGACACGAAAATCACCGTCATGAATAGAAATTGTCCAGACATTAACCAAGACATATAAACCTAAGTAGACCACCTTGTGCAGTGGAAAGATAAAGGGGTATATATGGTAAGGTAGACTCTGGAGGAAGCCGTCCACAGGGTGAAAAGCATGACTTGCAAATGGAGTGGGGATCTTCCAAATATGATGAGGTTTATGTATGCGCTGAGGAGGAAAGGGATACGGTTAGAGCCATGTGCAAACTTAGCTCCCACCTCTGGTACAGATGTGGCCTACCTGGAATTGACCAAGTCGCCCCTTCTTTACTCCCAAGGTTAAAATTCTAAGACAGGCCCTCCAGACCACAAAGAAAAGTGTAACTAAAATGCATACAGGCCCTGTGATGAGTGATGACCAGAAGAGCTTCTTGGGCGTTTAGTACAGGTAAGAGAAAGCCTTAGACTCTAGAGTGCTGCATCTGTAATACGAAAATATGTGATATCTCCCCTCCTCTCCTCTAATGACTCTACCTTGTAGACCAGTCTATGGTGCAGGCCCCTGTGAATCCAGTAGATCAGCATGTCCGTGAAAAAGAGGAAGGATAGCACGCTAACGATGAGATGAATCCAGCCTAAAGGAGACCATACAGAACACGAGTCAAAGTTTGGCTCCAGAATTAGTGTTCCCTTTCCACACGTCCACACAAACACAAAAGGGGATCCGAAACTCAAACACAATCAACGGGTCATCTTCCTTCACAACTAGAACCACTTACATCTCTACTTCCCCCTCACCTAACAACGTGAAATGTTCTACCTTTCATTAATTTTGTAATTTTAATTAAATTTTAGCTCCTATACAAAACCATAAAAATTGTCCATATAGTATTTCTTTTTTTTAAATGACTTAACTTTATTATTTTGCATATTTGTTTTTCAATACAGGGTTTCTCTGTGTAGCTCTGGCTGTCCTGGAACTCACTCTGTAGACCAGGGTAGACTCAAACTCAGAGAGCTGCCTGCCTCTACCTCCCGAGTGCCTGGATTAAAGGGGTGCACCACCACTACCCAGATATTAACGATTTCTCTTGAATTATGTGTATGTGTGTGCAAGTGAAGGCTCTGGTTGCCCTGTGGCTGGAGTTACAAGCAGTTGTGAGCCGCTCGATGTGGGTGCTGGTAACTGAACTCGGGTCCTCTTAACTGCTGAGTCAGCTTTCTAGTACAAGTATTACTTAAACTATAAAGATGCCCATGAGCCAGGACATTCCCACTGCTTTCCTTCATATCAGCATTCTTAAATCCTATCTTTGTGTACTACCTCTTTACCTGGAGCTTTATTTCCCACTAAATACCTTCACTCTAGAAACTCACCCCATAATGAGTCCCTTTCTAGTATTTCCAGCCTTATCCTCCTGGGATTTTGCTCCAACCAAGCTGATACACTCAACCCCCTCTCGTGCTTGCGGCATTTTACCTCTGACTTGGGTTCACACTGTCCCAACATGTCTAGAATGCCCTCTCCCTGACTTTGCTCATTCCCTCATTCATTGTCAAAGCCTCTTCTAATTAACTACCTCCTACTTTGAGAGCACACAGCAAGCCTGGGTTCAAGCCTCTGACTCACCATCTATTAGCTGAGCACATAGGCAGCTTCTCAATAATTCTCTTAATATGCCCCTTCTAAAAGTAGCCTAGCAGCAGGACCTACTCTGCAGAGCTGCTGAAGAAAAGCAGTGGGCTGATATGGGGCAGAGCTACAAACTGCTGCTGGCACCTGCCAATCAATGAACACTATCCTGCTTTCCTGTATTCTGGATGTCAGGAACGTGTCTTGAAGTAACTTCAGAACTGCACAGAGGTCACATCACTGCAAGACTACCTTTAAAGAAGAAAGTCTAAAGCTCTAAATGTAGGGGCCAATTTCTAAATTCTGGACAGAGACACAATGAACTACTATAATTAATATATTCTATGACAATATTTACAGATAAGAAACAATGACCACATTTATATAACCATCAGAATGCAAGCTGCATACAAAGTATTGCATTTCTGCAATGAAATCAAGGAAGCAGGCAGGCACAGATGAGAGGGAGGACAGACGGACAGTGACAAGCAGCTTCTAGTTTCTAGGCAGCAGGGCAGCAGACTGTGACTTTCAGTAACTCTCACAGACTGCTTTCCCAGCATTTGGAGGTAACAATCGTAGGAAATAAATACAAGGGCCCATCCCTGATCAGTATTCCCTTAGGCACAAAATCATCCCCAACTGACTTTAAAAATGGCAGTGAGGTTAAGAAAGTCCACGCGTGTCGAGAGACATGAATGGAAGGAAGCAGGACAGTCAAAACAACTGGGCAGTTTGAAGGAAAGGAGAAAGAAGCATCTTCGGTGCTTTAAAGAAAATAACCGTAAGAAAATCATGGAGGTGCACTTTGCAAATTTAAAGCCAGCCTGGGCTACCTAGCAAGACTCTGTCTAGAAAGAAAGAAGAAAAGGAAAAAGGGAGGGAGGGGAGAAGGAGGGGAGAAAGAAAAGGGGAGAAGGCAGGAAGGCAGGCAGGCTGGGGAGATGGCTCAGCCAGGAAATACTTGCCTCACAAGCATGAGGACCTGAGTTTGATCCTTGGGAATCACATAAAAAATGCTAGATGTGGCAATGTGGATTTGGAATCCCAGCACTAGTGAGGTCGAAACAGACTGGGGCCAGCTGGCCAACCAGTCTGGATGAACTGGTAAGTTTCAGGCCAATGAGAGAACCTGTCTAGACTTGGCCAGGTGGCACATGCCTTTAACTCCAGCACTTGGGAGGCAGTGGTGGATGGATGGATCTCTGTGTATTTGACCTATTTAATTAAGTTCCAGGCCAGTCAGAACTACCTACTGAGGCCCTGTCTCAAAAAAACAAACAACCCCACCTCCCCACTCTGGTCACTAAAATCATCACCAGCAACAATAACAACAAACCCAAGAGGTAAAGAGTATTCCTGAAGATAATATTTGAGGTAGCCCTCTGGCCTGCTGCACATATGAACATACATGCACACACATGAACAAAGAACAAGCAGCAGAAAGAGGCGGGGATGGCTCTACTAACTTGTACTTGGACCCTCCCAGTGTCTGCTCACCATTTGGGAAGTCTCCTATGTCATCATAGAGCTTGCTGTAGCCTCTCAACTCCAGCAGGAACAATGAAATGGTGGGGATACTTATCCAGGGCAAAGACTTGACGGTGTATATGATCTCCCGAGAGACTTGATTCTGAAGATGAAAGTTCCAATTATTTCAAAGTCACAAAATCTGTTCAACAAAACTGTCATAAAGTTGATTGGGGCAGGGTGTTTAACTATTTTCTGTCTGTACGTGGACTCTGGCTTATATCAGGCAAGAACTCTACCACTGAACTATACTCCTACCCCTCAATTTCCTATTTTCCTCAGATTTTTATTTCACATATTATTTTTAAATATGTATACGTACGTGTGTGTGTGTGTGTGTGTGTGTGTGTGTGTCTCTGTGTGTGTGTGTGTGTGTCTGTGTGTAGATATGTGCATGTGAGTGCAATATCTGCAGAGGTTAGAAGTCCCCAGGGAGCTGGTGTTCCAGGCAGTTGCAAGCTGTCAATATGGGTGCTAGGTACCAAACTTGGGTCCTCTGCAGAAGAAATACGCACTCTTAACTGTTGAATCTACTCTCTAGGTACTAAATTCTCTTTTATACTAGAAAGCCTACTTCCAAACTTTTCCTGTGAAAATTTTAATGCACAGGAAAGTATAAGAAAAGTATTCCTGCTGTGGAATGTCATTCTGTATGCTGTGAATGTACGTTGCTCTGATTGGTTGATAAATAAAATGCTGATTGGCCAGTAGCCAGGCAGGAAGTATAGGAAGGATAAGCAGACAAGGAGAATTCTGGGAAGAGGAAGGCTGAGTCAGGAGTCACCAGCCAGACACAGAGGAAGCAAGATGTCAAGGCAGAACTGAGAAAAGTTCCTAAGCCACGTGGCTAAACATTGATAAGAATTATGGGTTAATTCAAGTGTAAGAGCTAGTTCAGTAATAAACCTGAGCAAATGGCTGAGCAGTTATAAATAATATTAAGTCTCTGTGTGATTATTTTATAAAAGGCTGTGGGACTGCTGGTGAGAGATCTGTCCCGACCATCGGCCAGGTGGGACACAGGAAATCTTCTGACTACATATTCGTTTCTACCAACCAAAGGCAGCAAGTACCTTCACTTCTGAATTTTTTTCTCCTCCTCGCCAAATCCATGTACTGAGTTTCTATTAATGGAATAATCTTTAGTGAACTTCCCTCCCCAGCTCCTTCAGTTCAGGGACTATCTGACAAATGCCAGTAGTGGTCACAGAAAACTGTTCCAAGCTGATTAAGCACACGTCTCAACTGCTCAACCTGAATCCCCAGCTCAGCCATGGAAAACACACATGGTAAAAATATCATTCAGCTTGCAAAAGCCAGAGAGTCAAATAGTTACATAAGCCCAATAGTTACATACATGTATTCATCAATACCAGCAGAGTGATTCTCATCTATGTTCATGGGGAAGTAACATCTCCATGCTAACAGACAAGATCCACTTATTTAGACTACAAGAAGGAAAGAGGTGATTAACCCTTATAAAAACATCCAACCCATTCAGGGGCTGTTTTCAAAAACTTTATTCACATACAAGCAATTTAATTAACTGAAAAATTCACAAATACATTGTATCATTATTTTTAAAGTAACAGAAGCCAGAAAATCTCTTACCTTTAAAAACTGTGGATGCTTCATTAATGAATGATCATAGACAAAATAATAGCTCAGGGTTGCACAGAAGAAGTAGAGGATATAAGCACCCAGGTTCGTGACAATCAGGAGACTAATAGTTTGTCGGACAATGTTGTCCTCGGGCCACGTGGCTGGATACACATATGGAGTAAAGAAGTAGTGATCGGCAACACTGAGAACCACGTCCATCGCAGCCCCTGCAGGACAAATGTGTGGTAATTCACTCCTCACATCTCTACAATGTTTCAGAAAAGCTGTATGTACAGTTTCTGGACTAAGAACAATCTTATGTAGGTAGCATAGATGTGGCCACCAGCCTCCTCAGGTGCCTCCTTTGGCAGCAGAAGAGAGTATCAGGGTATCATCCCTAGTCTGACCTCTTTATATTATAGAGTGTTGAAATTAGACATTAATCGCATGGCAGGGTCAGGATTCCCAAGTGATGGAGCAACACAGTGCAAGATGCCTTTGATAGAATCTCTTCTCCCTTGTTTATCGCCCTAAGGTTTGGCTTAAACACTAGCTATTACCACAAACGCCTTCAGTACTTTTCCCATAAGGGTTCACAACATAGCCACTTATGCTGTCCTACTATCCTTAGGCACACTCGTTCAATAACCTTCCAGCAGTTTCCAAACCATGCCACCAGAAAGCAGCACAATCAAGGTGCAGCATTTCTTCAAGGGTCACCTCCCCTGAGTTATTCATGGCCTGAAGAGGTTAAGTACCACGGTCTTTTTAGTGTTAGAAAATCCTTCACTTGGGCTGGGGAGATGGCTTAGTCAGCCAAGTGCCTGCTTTGCCAACCTGAGGACCTGAGTTTGGAGCACCCAGCACCCAGGTGAAGAGCAGGACATGGTGGCTTGGGTCTAAATAATCCCACTGATGGCAAGATGGGAGGGAGACACAGGAGGTCCCTGGAACTTCTTGGTCCGTAGCTCAGCCTACCTAGGAGAGTCTCAGGCCAATGAGAGACCCTACCTCAAGCACAAGACGGAAGACACCCAGGGACAGCAACTGACCTCCACATACACACATACTCACATACACACAAACACACAGAGAAAGAAAAATATTCCAACTAACTGCTGGCTTATCACTGTCTGCTCACATGGCAAACATTTCTTTTTCTTTTATTTTATGTGGGTATGTTTGCCTGAATATACAGCACGTGAGTGCCAGTGCCTGCAGAAGCCAGAAGAGGGTACTGTCTCCCCTGGAGCTGCAGTTACAGGTGGTTACAAGTTGTCTGATGTGAACAATGGGAACTGAACTTGGGTCCTCTACAAGTGTTCTTAACTGCTGAGGCCATCTCTCCAGCCCTAGTAAACATTTATTAATGCTGATCTACCAACGCCATTTTGCACGGTAAGCAATTTTGGGACTAGATCTTTATGGATGAACTACTCTAGGACATTATGATGGCCAGGCCTATGTGAACTATGCTGGCAGTATATAAGCCCTTGCTTTTTTAAGTATGACACTGTTTGGTGAGAAAGGTTGTCTTGGTGAGAAAGGAACAGTGGAGGAAACGAAAATGCTGTAAACATTCTTTTTAACATGAAGTGAAGGAGGAGAATGCGCAAAAGAGTTGTCTAGGCAGGAGGAAAGTTCCCAAGTAGCTTTCACTAGACTTTGAGATATTTTCCACTGTCCCGCTTTCTAAGTTCCTCCTTCTTAATGCTGCCATTAACACGCATCAGCCTATTAATATGCATCAACAGTTCTGCATTTATGCCTTCCAGTTTCACGATGTGACACAATGCAGCCACTAGTGACACCTGTTTAGTTTTTTAATTGTCATGCCCACTTTATCAAACATGCTTAGTATTTCATTTTTCTCTCCTAGGCAATATTTTGACCCTCACTTCCAGATAAAATTCAGCAGTTTGGCTTGCCAGTCCAAAAGTCAGTGTGTTGTTAGTTGCCACACTGTCTCTTTCAGTAGGACACGTCAGAAACACCACACACCAGCAGCACCCTCAACCCCGTCCTGGGCAGTACTGACAGCAGCTTCCTCCTTGCTGCCACCCAGCAGGCTGTCTTCAGCTACTTCTGACATCTTCAAGTTAACAAAACAACAGAAAAGCAAAACACCGCCGGAAGGCACAGGCAGAGGCGGGAATACCTGGTATGTCACCCAAGAAACAACAGGTGCTCGTCAGTCACTCGGAGTCAGGACCAGTCATCAGATGAGTCTGAGTGCTGAACCTATGGCAAAAAGAAAACAACTGTTTGGTTCTCAGGGCTTTCAGGCTTTGAGGCACTGGGTGCTCCTGTACTAAGGACACCTTTACAGGCAGGATGCTTTCAAGGAGAAACTGCATGTGTAACCTGGGCCAGGTTGCTAAGCTGCTCTCCACAGGTATGGAACTGCTTTGTGTGTTCTCTAACGATGGAGGACAGTGCCTGTTTCTCCAGAATCCCCGGGGTAGGGTATCTTCAACTCAGTAGGGAAGAGGAGGCATCTTGGTGCATACTTAATTCCTATCCACCTGGAGTGTTACTGAGCTTTTTGTGTGAATGAATTGAGTGAAATTACACTTTTTTCTGTGAATGGTCTTTATCTTTATCCTTTGCTCACTTTCCCCTTGGATGTTTCAGTTTCCTCATTAAAAATCTCTTCCACCTCTCCTCCTCTCCCTCCAGCTCCATTACTCAAGCCATCCTTCCTCCACAGCTTTCCAAGTAGCCTAGTCCAAAAGTTTGCAGCACCACTCCAGCTAGGATCTTATACACTAAGAGGCTTAGCCCTTTGCCTATGGGATGGATCACAAGGTTTTCTCCTACTTTGTCATGAAAAAAATTAATTTATATTAAGTGTTAGGTATTTGGATCTCCATTATGTATGCCACTGATCATTTTAAAAAAAGCTAGTATCAAGTGTTATACAGTAATAAACACCCACATACTCATATAATTTTGTATGTAATTTTAAGGGCTAAACCCCTTAAAGTCAGCAGCTCTGTGGACTCTAAATTAATTGGGCATTACTGCTTGAAACTGAAGTTTACATAAAATCTTATACTGCCTTTGCAGAAGAAGTATTCTTTTCTTTAAAACGTGGTTATCAATTAAATAGGCCTGGGCTGTAGTTTAGTGATATTCCTCCAGCCTAGAATGTCCAAAGCCCTGGTTCCTTCACCAGCAAATAAATGCACTATTAAACTTAGATGACTTAAAACTATTATATTTTTCTTAACTGAAAGAAAAAGCACAGAAACAATAGCTAGCATTTATATATTTTTCAAAAGCTGACTTATTACTATTACTATTACTATTATTATTTTGGTTTTTCGAGACAGGGTTTCTCCATGTAGTTTTGGTGCCTGTCCTGGATCTCGCGCTGTAGACCAGGCTAGCCTTGAACACAGAGATCCGCCTGGCTCTGCCTCCTGAGTGGTGTGCCACCACTGCTCCGCAAGCCTACATATTATTAACTCACCCACCCCCACCCCACTCCACCCCCAGGTCTTGGCTATGTAGCCTGGAACTTCAATTCTCCTGGTTCAGCCTCCTGAGCTCTTGGACCCCTGGCACCACATCTCATTTTACACATTTGGAGGGGTAATAGAGGGGTTCTCTCATCTAATTCTCACAAGTCTGTAAGGTATACACTTGTATAATCTTAATATGCTGGACAGTGAAGGCAGGAATAATTTAAATAACTTTGTTCTGTAAGGAGTAGTAGATGTGCTGTAAGGCCCAGTGCTTGTTCCTTCTACATCTTTACCTCTCTAAAGTCACACATACGAATAAGGACTTCTGAGTTCTCCACACTAATTATATTACATCATGAATGCAAAAAAATCCCAGTAAGAGATCAAGGGTCACAAGGCTGTTATCAGCAAGCATTTTAACAAAACAACTGATGGTGACACCTACTCAGCTAACCCACGAAGTTTTGACCCCAACCACTTTCCAGACTAGTCACTTAAGGCCATTTTTCACTTACTTGTACCACCTTCGAATTTACTCGGCAATAAAGCAGGGATGTCAGTATGCGCGACTTTTTTCTTTTATGATGCTAAAGTACGCACGCCGCGCACATAGTTTTCAAAAAGGCAGGGAGTGCTGGCCCACCACCCTCACTAGGTCGCAGTAACTGTCAGAGGCAGGTTTTCAACCTGATCTCTTTTCCCGGAAAAGCCCATCGCAAAGCAAAGCACCAGCATTTCCCATCTCTCCCTGGATGTGGGATACACAACAGGCAACCTCCGGCACTGGCGGGGACCCAGCTCTCCCGGGTCGGTGTCCTTCCCTGCCCCGCAACAGCCCTGTCCACATCGCAGGCCCCTCAGGCCAAGGTGCCCACCCGGCCACCACCTCAAGCCACCTGCGCCTCGAGCGAGGACGGCTACCCCTGTGCGGAGGGTGCTCTCCCAGCACTTGGCAACTGGGGGATCCCTCGCGATCGCTCGCCGGTCCTCCCACTCGCGGGGATCCAGCTGCTGGCAAACAGAACCTACCTGCAGGGCCCGGGCCGCTCCGTACGCCTCGGCTACACCGCCAGCCAGCGGAGGAAGGAGCTGGA
>CABHPH010120060.1:0-34780 GCA_902168325.1 Peromyscus nudipes
GCACGCGCCTGCAGAGGGGCGCGGGCGCAGGACACGGTGCGGTCTGTCCCGCATCTGCCCCTCGTGGGTCCTCGCGGGGCCTCAGCTTCCACCGTTGACTCGAATGAGAATCTCTCCTGTCTCTCCCGTCATTTGCTGCAATGCTAATGTCATCGTGAGTACCTCGGTAGGTAACAGCTTCCCAAGCCAGGGCACGAAACACAGCATCTGGCCCCGGATTCTGGAGTGACGGAATCGGGTTCTTCTCCCGTCACTGCTAAGTGTGACAACTCGGCGACCCTGAGACAGCGTTGCGGAGGGGTCAGAGCTAATGCCTATGTAGTGCTCAGAAAGCAAGCAGCCCTCTCTCGTTAGGGCCATTGCAACCCAACAGCCCGCTCCTAGGAGTCCCATCTAGAACAAGACTGCCAGCCTCTCGGAGAAGGCTTCTGGAACAATACCACCGGGGTAACCACACCTAGTCAGGAAGGGTGGGGCATTCTGAGAGTCCGCTAGAGCAGAGAGGGGAGACTATGAAAAGATGGCCTACGCAAAGACAGTCACGTGCCAATCAGGCCCCTTCCGAAGAGGCTTTCTGAAGGGTCACTGCCAGAGAAATCAACTGTTAGCTAAGAACTGCTGCTGCTATGTAACAGTTTGTAGATTGAAACAAAACCTTTGTAGCTATGGAGAAGAGCTGCCCAGACACAGGACAGGTGGATGGCCCCTAAAACTCCCATCAGCAATCAGCCTCGTAAAGCTTGAGGATGAATTCCTGTTGGAAGAGAGTGACATAGGGTGTCATGTCCAACAATCAAGCTTCAAACTCACTTTGTAGCCAGAGATGACGACGTCCTGATAATCCTTCCACCCCCCAAATACTGGGGTTACAGGTGAGCACCATATAACCAATCAGTGTCTAATTTTATTTGCCTAAGACAGCATACACACAGTGCAGGCACAGACCTCATCATACATCTGGCACCCGGGCGGACTCCAAGCAGACTGGACACAGAAAGGCTCTCCAAGAAAAGGTCCAGCAGAGGGAAGGTCTGGTGATGTAAGAAGGGTCAGCACTGAATAGGAACTGAGCGGCCACTTCATCCTCTGAGCTGTGGGGAACAGCTGGCCCAATGGTGGGAGAAGTCAGCCTAGCCTGAGGCCTCCCATGAATATGAGTCGGGGCCATCAGTCAGCAGCAGACAGGCGGAACACTTCCTAGGGAAAGGGAAGGTGCTTGGAGGCCCCTGTGAGAAAATGCTCCAGCAAATGCTTTGGAGGCCCAGGCCCAACAGAAGCCCCAGTATTGTGCTCCATCAGCAGAAAGAGTACTGTCCCTGGATCCCCTGGGTCCTCTGCTGCCTGGGGGGATCCACAGCCCTGTCCGTTACAGAAATTGGGGTGGACTTACCTTGTTGCAATTTGTCAGGTACTAGAGTCCAAGATGGACTTGTGCCTTGGATGAGAAGACAGGGATTCCCAAGGAAGGCAGCCTTCCATCTCACCCTACAGATAGTTCAGGGGATAGTCCCGCCCCAAACCCTGCACAGTCCTCTCTGCAGGTGGGAAGAGTTAGAGACCAGGGTGTGGGGACCTGGCTCAGACACTGGACTCCCTCTCAGCCTTCCCTTGCTGCAGAGCAGCCTTCCTTAGCAGAAGTGATGCCCTGCTAAAGCCTGTGATGGGTCCAACAACCCTCAGGTCCAAGCTGGAGCCGGGCAGTGCCCCTTCCGCTGCCTCCTCAGCAGATCCCGCCCTTGCCCACTCCCTGACTCTACCAGCCGCACTCAAATGCCACCTCCTCCAGGAAGTCTTCAGGCTTTCCTCCTTCCATGCACACTCTAAAAACACCAATGGTACTTGTCCCTTGGGGTCAGCTCTTATACCAGACCGTGGCCCAGTAGCAGTGGAAAACAGTACTGAGAAACTCAAGCGGCATGCTGGTGAGACAGACAGTGGCAGCCAGCTCAGAGGCGACTTGGGAATGTCACCCGGGCTATCAGAGCACAGTGGCACCTTATGTGGCTTCTTACCTCTTTCAAGTGGACTTTTATTATTATTTTTTCATGAGGATGAGCATTTTGCCTGCACGTGTGTGTGTGCCTGGTGCCCTGGATGCCAGAAGAGAGAGTCCAGATTCTTGGAACTAGAGACACAGATGGTTGTGAACCACCATATGGGTGCTGAGAATCCAACCTAGATCAGATTCTGGAAGCGCATCCAGTACTCTTAACCTGCTGCTCCGTCTCTCCAGCCCCCTCAGGTGATCTTTTACATGATTACTTTAGGAAATATGTATCTTTGAATGATCACAGTCTACCTTGGATGAATGTGCCACGATGTGTGTGTGTGTGGTTGGCAGAAAGATAAGGCAGAAAACCATGCTTTCATTTGCTTCCTAATAGCCTTCTTCCCAGTAGTATTATATTTTATTTCTACATGTTATACTTCCTAAGTCATACTATAACACTGTGTGTGTGCACACAGGTGCATGTGCTAGGAACTGAACCTGGGACCTCACATGTTCTTAGAAGTGAGCTGACCCAATGAGCTGCACCAATAGTTTTAAATATCAAGAGTAGCTGGAGCGGTGGGGGTGAAGGGGGCGTGCACGCCTTTAATCCCAGCACTTGGGAGGCAGAGGCAGGTGTATCTCTGTGAGTTCGAGGCCAGCCTGGTCTACAGAGTGAGTTCCAGGACAGCCAGGGCTACACAAAGAAACCCTTTCTCAAATAAACAAACAAATAAATAAATATCAAGCATGACCTATGTTTCCTGCTCTGGGAGTGGAACTTTGTGAGGTCGGGAGTTCCATCCGCAGTACTGCAAAAACGCAGTGAAGACTCCTGTTTCTTCCCGCAGTGACCACTTCCTGCCCATGTCACTGCCTCCAGCCTGGGATGCTTTCCTTGGCATTTAGTACCTCCATCAGATTGGCCTGTGGCCATGGCTATGAGGCATTTTCTTAGTTGCTAATTGCTGTAGGAGGGTCCAGCCCACTGTGGGCGGTATCATCCCTAAGCAGGTGTGCCTGGGCTGTGTAAGAAAGGCAGCTGAGGGGCTGAAGAGATGGCTTAACAGTTAAGAGCACTGACTGCTCTTCCAGAAGACCTGGGTTCAATTCCCAGCACCTACATGACAGCTCACATCTGTCTGTAACTCCAGTTACAGATCCGACACCCATAACAAAAAACACCAATGCACATAAAATTAAAAGAAAAAAAAAAAGGTAGCAGAGAAAGCCATGGAGAACAAGCCAGTAAGTGGTGTTCCTTGATGGTCCTGCCCTGTCTTCCCTCAATCATGGACTGTAACCATAAGGTGAAATAAGCCCTTTCACCGTCCCCAAGTGGCTTTTGGTCAGAATGTTTATCACAGCAATAGGAAGGCATACTAGGACATTGCTATGTACTGTACTGTTTAGGGAAAAAGAGGGAGGAAAAGTCCATGTGCCTGGTGCAGATGCCGCCTCAGTAGGCCTAATTACCTACAGAGCCATCCATAGTACGTTGGATGCAGAGATGCGAAATCCAAAGGTATGGATGGAGAACCAGCTCTACCTAAATTTCCTGTTTCAAAACAGAACAGAAAAAAAAAATATATCTATTGGGTTGTCTTAGTACTGTAGTTTTTAGATATATTTGTTTTATGTGTATGAGTGTTTACCTGCATGTGTACCATGTGTGTGTCTGCAGAGGTCAGAAGAGGGGGTCTCACCTCCTGGATCTGGAGTTACACATAGTTGTGAGCCACCATGTGGGCGCTAGGAACTGAACCCAGGTCCTTTGCAAGAGCAGTGTGTTCTTAACTACTGAGTTGTCTCTCCATCTCCAGATCAGTTTTTCCCTTTCTCCACCATCTTCCCCTGACCCCTTCATGAAATTTTTTCTTTAATCACTAATCAAGTTCAAGTGTTTCCCAAAAAAACATACTGCAGTCCTACCTCCTAACAACAGCTGTTGCTCTCTTTGGAAATGAGGCCTGTGTAGAATTAATCATTGTAGCATGGCTGAATATGATTGGTGTCTTCATCAAAACAGGAAGTCTGGAGACAAAACACGTAGATGGCTGTGTGACCACGGCATCAAAGACTGCAGCGGTGTGTCTGCAAGCCAAGGAACTGCAAAGACTGGAAATCAGCATTAGCCAGAAGGGCAAGTCACGCTCTAGAAAAAGGGTGGGGTGTGGCTCTGCCTCCAGACTCCCAGCTTCCCAGTGGGACAGTAATAGCCTGTTGTTTGGGTCACGAGGCTTCAGGTGCGACTGCAATCCTCAACCAGTGCAAGCACCTCCTAACATTTATTTCACCTGGTTTTCCCATTAGACTGTACGTCCCATCGTGAAACAGCTTTTTCCTTTGTTTTAAAAAGTGTGACCCTCCTGAATGCTTAAGGGAAGTTCCTTGCCTGGTACCCTGAAAAATGGGTGTTAACAGATTACAAGCAAGATTGTAAAACACCAGTAGCGAACTTCTGCCCTCCGGGGTCCTCCCATTGTGCTGTAAGCCTGTATTTAAGACCTCCTCCCCACCTCAATAAATGACATTCAAAATTTAAAATTAAAAAAAAAAAAGGTGTGTGTGTGTGTGTGTGTGTGTGTACACAGGCATGTGGGTGCCACAGCCACATCTGGAGGTTAAAGGACAACTTTTGGGGTGATATCCCCCTCCCTCGTGGGATCTGTGTGAAAGAGTTAGGATACAGGTAGAAAAGGAAAAGGTAGAAAAGTGAAAACGGGCTTCCTGAGGTGTTGGCTTCTTGTTTCAGGAAGACACTGCAAAGGGAAACATCAAGGAGGGAGGGAGGACTGGGTCTCTAAACAGGACCAGGAGTGGGAGGGGAGAACACAGAAGTCCTCCAAACACCATCTGTTTAGTGGACTCCGGCCCTTAGGCGCTTTCCATTTCAAAGGAGCAAAGTTGCTTTCTCGAGGCTCAGTCTCCAACCAGTTTGTGCATGAGCTCAGTGACCCCCTAGACGACCAGCAGCACCCAGTTACATTTCTTGGGGTCTCTCATCTGAAACTCAAGAAGACCCCTACTCAAGGTCATTGCTCTGACTGCAAATTGTGCAACAGGCTTGGGAGTGGCCATGGCCACCCAGCACACCGAGAGCTCCTTTGGAGCTAGGGGCCTTTCCCAACCTCTACCACAAAACCCCAGTCAGCCCCTGTCTCCACTGGGAGTGAGAAGAGTAGGGACTGGGCTCTGGCAGAACCAGGTGTTTTGATGGATTATGGCTGGACAGAGTTCTCCAGAACCAGGGCAGGCTGAGGCCACTAGTGAGTCCTAAGCTAGAGACAGGGCAAACTGGACCCCATGAGACGAGCATCTTCCTGGGAAGGAAGAATGGCAGAGGGCTGAAGTCTCCACTGCAGACACCTGGAAAGGTCAGTGGGAAGGTCATTCTGCCCTGTAGCTTCCTCACCCTGCAGCCAACTTTAGGCCCTTGAATAGCCGAGTGTGGGCACCTGGGGTGGGCTGTGTGGGAAGGGAAGACTTGCTCAGCTTTCTTAACCTTTTCTTGAGCTGCTCTAGAATGTAGGCAAAACCTGAAGGAAAAAAAAAAAGTGACTCCCAGCTTGTTTTGAGTTTAAGGGAGCGGCTGCCAGAAATTCAAGAGGAGACAGTGTGGTGGTCTGAATGAGAATGGCCCCATAGGCTCGTACATTTGAATGCTTGGTGGTGGAACTGTTTAGGAAAGATTTGTAGGCGTGGCCTTGGAGGACATGTATCACTGGGGGTGGTTTTGAGTTTTCAGATTCCCCAGCCAGCTTGCTCTGCCTCATGTTTGTGGATCAAGAAAAAAGCTCTCAGCTGCTGCTCCAGGGCCATACCTGCCTGCTGCCATGCTTCCCACTGTGATAGTCATGGACTTTAGATTTCTGAAACTGTCAGCCCCAAATAAGTGCTTTTTTTTCTTAGTGAGACAGTGTCTCACCATATCATAGTCTTAGCTGGTCTGGATTTCACTATGTACACTAGGCTGACCTTGAGCTTACAGAGAAACTCCTACCTCTCACTTCCAAGTGCTGATGAAAGGTATGTGCCACCACACCTGGCAGTCCACTTACGTCTGTAAGTTGCCTTGGTCATGGTGTCCTATCACAATTGGAAGGTAACCAAGACAGGCCGCTCAGGGGAAAGGCCTGTCTCTGTAGGAAGGCTTCCTTGGGTGTGGTGCCCTGATGGGCTTTGGTGCTTGTCTGGAACCCACATAGTCCTTGCTCTTCCTTAGCGCTTTCAAGAGCATCTGTGGATGGTCTGTCTCAAGGCATTGTCACTGTATGTCACCTTGGACGGAGGGGGCAGGAGTGGCAGACAGCGCCTCCCTTAGCTGGATTGTCTGATGGATGACCACTCTGACCTTACAAGTGCCCCCTCCACAGACATGACCCTTCTCCCACATAGGCTCCCACATGTCCCTGTCGCATGTGCAGATGTTTCTGCTGGCCTTGCAGAGGACACTGGGCTCTGGAGGTCCCCGAGCTGACGGGGAGAGGGGAAGAAAATGCCAAGAGCGTTTGCTCAGGGTAGGAGGCTTGCTTAAGTTCAGGGCACTCAGGCCTTGAGGGACCCTCTGCCTCTGTGTCAGAGTTTCATGTATTTACTGGGTTTTTTGTTTGTTTGTTTTTGATACAAGATCTCACTCTATAACCCTGGCTGCCTGGAACTTAAGAGAAACCTGCCTGTCGGCCTCTGCGTCTACATGGACTGCCAACCTGATTGGTCTAGTTACTGATTTCTAAAGGAAACTTAAGTTTTCCCAGCCTTGTGCCTCTATCACAGTGGTTCTCAACCTTCCTAATGCTGCAACCCCTTAGTGTAGTTCCTGATGGTGTGGCTGCCACAACTGTAAAATTATTTCATTGCTGCTTCATAACTATAACTTGGCTACTGTTATTTTTTGTTTGTTTTTTTGTTTGTTTTTGTTTTGTTTTGTTTTTTTTTCAAGACAGGGTTTCTCTGTGTTGTTTTGGTGCCTGTCCTGGAACTCACTCTCTAGACCAGGCTGTCTTTGAACTCGCCTGCCTCTGCCTCCCAAGTGCTGGGACTAAAGGAGTGTGCTACCACTGCCCGGCTTTGCTACTGTTATGAATTATAACGTAAATATCTGTTTTCCAATGGTCTTAGGCATCCCCTGTGAAAGGGTCGTTCAAACCGAAAGAGGTCGTGACCCACTGCTCTATTGTGAAGATAACGAGGGCTAGGAAACAAACACATCAGTTTCCAGTAGCTCCGGGCTCTGTGTTAGACAAGCTTCTGCCATTAACAGCTACGGGCAAAGGAGAGCCAGCCTGCTTGGATGGGAGGCTGGACTTGCCCACCCCCCAACTCCTCACCCCACCCCCGCTGTCTTAATGCCTGTTCTTTCTGCCTGGCATCTCCAGCCCCATTTTTCTCTATTCTTTGCTCCTTGCGACCTGCTTTTGCTTCTGCCCCATCCTGCCCTGGGCATCCCGGATTTTGCTTCACTCTCTAGTTTCTATGATGAGGAAAAAGCATTCCGCTCTCTGTGGATTATGGGTGCATGTGGTAAATTACCCAGCACACTTATTCTCCTTGCTTACAGATTATGAATTCGAGGGGAAAGGGTCAAAGGGAAGGAACATTTACTATGGTGATATTTTCTTTTGTACCAAAATGTTATTTGTATGTTAATAAAGTTGCCTGGGGGGTCAGAGCTATTAGCAAGCCATAGGAAAGCAGGGCAGTGGTGGTGTACTCTTGTGATCACAGCACTTGGTAGACAGAGCTAGGTAAGTCTCTGTGTGTTCAGGGATACAGCCAGCATTGGATACAGATGCCTTTAATCTCAATACCAACCATAGAACACCTGGAGGTCTATACAAACAGGCCGTGATGAGGCAGTCCTGTGGTTGGGTTTACAACCAATGAGAAGGCAGAACAGAGACTATATAAAGACTTTAACACAGGAAGTAGCTCTCGTTCGGAGAGGTAGGACCACCGCAGGAGGAAGGATAAGGTTTTAGCTCTTAGCTCTGACCTCTTGGCTTTCTTCTTTGCATTGGTTCTGTGTTTCTTATTTATAAGACGGTTGGTTACATCTACAATTTACTCCAAAGGTTTTGGTTTTGGTTTTGGTTTTGGTTTTTCAAGACAGGGTTTCTCTGTGTAGCCTGTAGACCAGGCTGGCCTGGAACTCACAGAGATCCGCCTGCCTCTGCCTCCCGAGTGCTGGGATTAAAGGCGTGCGCCACCACCGCACAGCAGTTTTTGTTTTGTTTTGTTTTTTATGTTGAACTAGGAATTCATTAAGGCCACAGGGTATTAAAGAGCCCCATGGAGCAAATCTACCAAACAGGCCCATCCTCTTTCATGGTCACTGAGGAGGGAGAGAATACAGGTACCCATGCCCATGTGCCAAAAAGATCTGGAAGATGTCCAGTAAATTTTTTTAAGTTTTATTATTTTATGTATATGGTGTTTGCTTGCATGTCTGTCACTGCACCATGTGCATACCTGGTGTCCAAGGAGGCCAGAGAGGGTGTTGGGACCTCTAAAACTGTAGTTACAGGTGTTGTAAGCTATCATGTAGGTGCCGGGAAGCGAACCCAGGTCTTTTGGAAGAACGGTCTATACTGTTAGCTGCTGAGCCATCTCTCCAGCCCCCACCCCATGTCTTACAGTTGAGTAGTCATCCACAAAGGTTCCCCTAGACCGTGTCCTTAACCACTGAGATCTTCTGGATCATTCTCTGCACATGGGCCTGGCCTAACCAGAGTATTAAAAAGTGGCCTCTAGTGGGAAACAGCAACTCCTTAATGAGTTGTAACTCCTTAATGAGTTGTAACTCCTTAATGAGTGACAGACAGGGTAGACCATCTCCACATCTCCACACTTGGGAGCAGATGCTCCTGTGGGCTGAGAGCTAGATGGGAAGATTTCCTGCTGGGTGAGGCTTGATAGGCTGTTACAGGGTCCCATGTTTCTGCCAAGTGTTGTCAATAAAGGAAGCGCTTTCAGAGCAGCCCCCAGAAGCAATGGAGGGGCTCGTCAGATGTGGGAGAAGCCACTCTCTACTGTAAGGGCAGGAGAACAGGAAAGGCTTATGTGCCAGGACCCTGGTATCAGACTGTTCTGAGCACGGACGCACGCACGCACGCACGCACGCACGTACGCACGTACATGGACTCTCCTCGGTGCGCACTTCACATGGTTGTGGCGGTTGTGGCTGGCGTGGCGACTAGTTCTTCTGCCTACCTTGTCCCCAATGCTGCTTCACCACCTGACCCACCCCTTTAACCTGCCCCTGGCCTGGTCACTGTGGCCAGGGCTTCTCCAGGAGTGGGAGGGTATTGTTATCCTGTGACAGAGAGTGTTGTTACAGATGGGACAGACTGGTTCCAAGATTCCCAGTGTCACCACTCAGCTGCCTTCTCCAACACTGGGTAAACCCAGACTCTTAGAGTCTTAAACAAAAAAAGCCCGGATTTTCTTTTGTCAGGAGACTTGGCCCCAGTACCCTGGATGCTTCCTTTATAGGAGGGTCAGGGAATTCAGACCCACCTATGTTCACAACCTTCTCATTAGAGGAGCCTAAAGAAAAAACAGGGCATCGAGTTTTCCAAATTGTCTGCTTCCAATTGCACACACACAAACTTATTGTGGGTACAGGCTTCCAAGTAGTTTGTCACCCCAAGTCTAGGCAGGGAGAGTCTCTGTCTAGTAAGCAGGGTAAAGGCAGATACTTCTGTTGGCCAGACCCTCCTTGATCATGGGTGCCCATTGTCAGAGACTGAAAGAGGGTGTCAAACTGGTAAGGCTGGAAAAATCACAGCCAGTCTTGGCCCAGGACCTTGTGGAAGGAGGTCTCTTGATGAAAGGCCCCACCATGGCAATGTCCAGTCGCATGCTTGGGGTAATACTGAAAGGCACAAGCTGAGCTCTGGACAGACCCAATGGAGGACCCCAGGTTCAAGAAACAGCCCTTTAGGACTTAGATGAGTCGCGTCCTTATGTCATCTTACAGCATCTCCTTTCTGTCTCATGTGACTCCATTTTGTCTTGCCGATTGCTGTTTGACTGGTGGGAGTGGCCACTACACGGGACTATATTGTAGTGGCCTCTAGCATTCTCCCCACCCCTCTGCTCCTAGAGGTAAGAGCCACAGGTGTATACTGCCCACTGGATTTTTACCACAGCCGTGTGAACCAGCCTCAGGACCATGTCATAAGCACCCCTTCTCAGCAGGAATAGCTAGAGTGGTCATTCACAAGAGACAGGCCCACTCTTACTTTATAATTAAATTTCTTCTCTCTAGTCTAGAAGCCATCCAGGAAAGACCTCACAGCAGGCCTGTAGTGGGTAGGCATTCCAGTTGTGATGGTGACTTCCTGTTCTTGGAAGACATCGTGAGAATAGCCAGGAAGGCACTGGGGTAGAAGTCTAAACTGGACCAGTGGGGGAGGGGAGGACTCAGGGGCCTATGGAATACCTTAGCCAGTCACCCATTCCAAACGCATAAAGCTGTTGCCTGGACTCTCGCTTTCTCCACAGCCTGGTCTTCTATCTCCCCTCGGTGTTCAGGTTCGTGTGTGCCGGACTATGTTCTGCAGCAGGTGACTCTTACATGTGGACTTAACTTAGGTCATGAGGCTTGCCTAGGAAGTGCCTTTAACCGAACTGTGTGTACTTATCAGGTGCAGGCCAGGGTGGACAGGGGACAGGGGCTAGGCTGCTTCCAGCCGTAACAGAACACACAACTCACACTTGTTTGAACAAATAGGTATTTATTTCTTCCACACAACCCCACCCCCAGTAGTTGACAGTCTAAGGCTTGAGGCCGCTCTTCAGTCCTAGAGGCCCCCCATCTAACAGGTGAATGCTCGTTCCAGCCCTCAGTCACGGGTATTTCTGCAGCCTCAGGGTCCGACCACAATCCAGGCAGAAGATGAGAGGACCCCTGAGTCCTCCAGCTCTGCTGAGCCCCGGGTTCACATGACCTCCCTTGGAAGGATGCTGGGAAGAGAAGCATCCCACCCAATGAGCAGAGAAAGTGACAGTGCCAAGAGCGGGTGTCTGGGAGCCGGCCATGGGTGCTGGAGGATGAGTGAGTCAGAAAAGCTCTGCTACCATGGGTGGAGACGGCCGGGACGGTGACGTCAGCACTGGCCCGTCCCGCTTCAGGAAGTGCAAACTTTTAAAGGCAAAAGTTAAAAACCTTTAGGAAAATCATCTTTGGAAAAGACTAATAAATGCCATGTAAATGTAGAGTGCACATCAATGACATCATTAGCAAATCAGGAAGTCTAGCCTGTGGGAAAGAACCAGGAAACTGAAGATAAGGATCCCTGAACATCAGCAGGAGAAAAGGGGTCAGTACTAAAGCATCTAGCAAGCACAGGATCAAGTGGAGACCCACAGCCTGCCGCAGAAAAGCACACAGCAAAGCTTCCGCACCCAAGCTGAACTCTGAGGCCAGGTGCTAAGGAGTGGAAAGAAGGGAAAAACACAGTCCACTTTGGAAAGCAATGTGGCCCTGGCTTGCAAAACTGGAACTGTATACAAGCTACAGGCCCACACTTCTCATGATGTGTGGGAACACAGTTTAAGAACATATCCTAATAGTCCTGGGTAGGGTGATGAGTGGGGCCACATCCCAGCATGACAGCCAGGAAGCATCTTGGGCTCCAAGTCCAGAGGAACCGCAGCAGCGTGGAGCTGGACAGCTAAGAAATACATCCAAATACTACCTAAAACAAGTTTTAAAATGCAGCACAATCTACAGAAAATGTAACAGCCCTCATCTCTGGGGGAAGGGAAATGGGGCCCCATGTGCTGGCAGGCTTGTATTTCTCACAGCAGATACCAGGATAGACATTTATACTTCAATGTCAAATGAAGTAACTCCATTTTAGGAACATATGCCAAAAAACTAACTGTGGAACCTTATTCCTGTGTGAAAATATAGACAACTCTGGGTATGAACTTAGAAAAATTTTCCACAACTATGTGGATGGAGAGCCTACCTGGACCAGCCCAGCCAGGCTATGCAGTGACAGATGGAGAGCCCACCTGGAAGGTAACAGACCTACAAGATCACTTTACATGCTGGCACCAAGTCTGGGATCCATTACAGAGCCTGCCCTGGTCCTACACCACAAGACTTACTAGGCCAGGTGTGGAAAGAACACAGGTTCTTTTGTTTGTTTTTGTAAATGCATGTGTGTGGAGACCAGAGGACAGCTTTGGGTGTGATCTTCAGCAATGTCATGTGCCTCCTTTGGCATAGGGCCGCTTTGGCATGGAAGTCACCAACTGGACTAGTGAACCCCAGAGACCATCAGCCTCCAGTACTGTGGTTACAAGAATACATCACCACACCCAGCAATTTTGTGAGGGTGGTAGGGATCAAACTCACGCTTGCAAAGCAAGTGTTTTATCAACTGAGTCTCCCCCAACTCTGCAGTGGGCTCTTTAGAAAGGTTGTGGGTGGCTCTAAAAATGCAGAGGTAAATCTTCTTGATTGTAATGTGCCTAAGTAACTCAGGATCTCAGGTTAAACCAAGAACTAAGGTCAGATTCCAGGCCTCAGATGTCCCTGGACGGACAGAGACAGACAGACAGACACACCATCAAACCTACTGCTTTTCCAGTCCCCACATGCTAAGTGTCACAGAGGAAACAAGCTAATGCATACTTGGAGATGGTACATAGAAAGCACTTTCTCCAACAAACCCACTGCTTCCAAAGGACGGTGGTTCCTGACAGGCTCTTGAACCTGTGAAGGAGACACAAGCTGGAAAATGGCAGTCACAGTGAAGAACCTCGGGACACCTAACCATGGCAGTTTGACATGGACAGATAGCTCCCAGTAGCCCAGTGAAGAGGTTTAAGTGACCGAGGATGCTGGGCATCGGTCACCTCCGCAGTGATACAGGAAGCCACGCTGCAGCAGACGGGCAGCTGTTGCTTGTGGGTGACAGACCAAACGTTACTTGACTGTTTGAAGGTGAGGACGAGACTGACTTGGTAAAGTCCCCAAAGAGGGGCAGGGTAGTGATAGAGCTTGACCGGGGCTGACACCCCTCCGCTGTGGGAGATCTGGACGGCCACAGGCTTCTCGGGTGGAGAAGACCAGAAGCTGCCGTGCTAACGCCTGCTTTACCCTCAGCCTTGTCCCCTCAAGGCACCCAAAGGAACACCACTGCCAATCCCAGCTGTCTTCCGTTCCAGGCTTACCGGCTCCTTCCAGATCATCCCAGAGTCTCAAGATTTCTGTCACTGTCCCTCTCCATCCCCAGTGTAGCCTAATAGCCTTGGGCTGAGGTTACATCCTGTGTACAGGTGAGTTTTGCTTGACCTGAAAGTCATGTTTCCCCAACTGGGCAGTGTGACGATCACCATCCCTCCTCTCTGGCGCTGTTGCAGGCCAGAGAATGGACTGGAAAATGACCAGAAATGAAAAAGCCCTCAGGACAGTCACGAGGCCGAGACTGGCTACTTTATTTAGGAAATGGTCACACCCTGGGTGGGCCCCAGTGAACTGTCCTCCAGCCGTAGCTGAGGTGTGCCTTTGTAAGCTATAGGGATGCAAGAAGGCCCAGAATCCCAAACCCTGTCTGCACCACAGACCGCAGAACAAAACCACTCCTCAGACCCTAAGGAGCCGGCTGAGTGCATGGAACCTCTTGGGTTTTGAGAGCCACCCGCAGGGCCTCAGCTGCGCCCAAGTGCAGACTGCCCTGCTCCCAACAGCATGGCTTGGGATGGGGCAAGAACCTCCAGCCGCAGGGTTGCTAAACCCCGAGTCCTAGCCCTGCCAGCTGCCTCAGCTGGGCCAGAAGCAAGATGTATGAAAATACTTTAATTATTTCTTTGAAACAGTTAAGAAATAAGGTTGGTTGCTTGGTTGTTTTTACAATCCCAGTAGAAAAAGAGTTCACATAAGAGCCCTGGCCCAAGGTCAGGCCCTTCCAGCCAGACTGGCCACTCAGTAGAAACGTTTGTTCCGCTCCTGGCGCTTCTGAAACACCACGGCGCCCACCACAGCACAGACGATGATGCCCAGGAGAGCACAGAGCAACAGCAGGAACACCTTCCACCCGGTCAGGGGACCACTCCGGAAGTTCCCAGTGGGGTCATCCACGTTGTCTGTGGAAGAGAAAGAGGGAGGTTAATGTACAAAGCATGAAGGGGCTGCCTCCTAACTGGCTGATTCCAAGAACTGGACTGACAGGAACCAGCAGAGCCACAAAGCCTTAGGGAGCCATCCGACCTGACTCACACCTAGCAGAGCAGCCCCAGGCCTGTGTCCCGTATTTACAGTGGCAAGGGGGCAGAGTTGGGATGGAATCTCTTCAGCAGAACTGAGGCAGCATGTGGAGGGCACAGGACTCCCCACAGCTGTTGAGCCTTGTGGTTCCCAAGAGCCTATGGCCTATGATTGCTCAGTCTCTCCACTGAACCACAGAGGCAGAGCCAGGCATGAAGTGGAAGCTTTGGAGAAGTCACCTTCAAGTGAATGTTCCCGGCTTGCCTGCCCCCTGGGGATGCAGGTGGGTCAAAGCAGATGGCATCTCTGGGAGCAGCAACCAGAGCCGACCAAATAGTGCTATGTGGAGGGATTAACTTAGCCCTACAACACTAAGACCAACCAGAATCTTCAAGATGTGCCAGAAAGATGGCTCAGGAGTTGGGAGTACATATTCATGTTCTGCTCTTCCAAAGGACTGGAGTTTGAGTTCCAGCATCTATGCTGAATGGCTCGCAACTGTCTGTAACTCCAGCTCAGAGGACCTGATGCCTCCAGACTTGTGGGCACCCACATTCACATGCAGAGACACACAGGAGTGGGATTAAACATAACAAAAGTACAATTTAAAAATGTGAGATGTCAAACACCAGGCCCAGGGGCTACACCTATAATTCCTACACCCAGGGTAGAGGCAGGAGACTGAAAAGGTTAACATCACCCTCAGCTACACAGTGAGTTCAGTTTAAGGCCAGCCCAGGCTTCACGAGATAGAATTCTTATTTTTAAAGTGAGATGTCATATCACATAGGACAGTGGATCCTGGCTTTTCCTAAAAAGGCAGAAAAACAAAAGGACATGCGCCTGGGCAGGGACAAGCTTCTTCAGGCCTGTAATTTCCAGTAGACCCCAGTGGCAGTCTAGGTTTTTAGGGGATAGAAGGAAAGGGGCCTCTTTACTCTACCCAGAACACTCACTGTGAGGCAGAATCATGCTAATGAAGGACCCAAGGCTAGGGTTGATGAGTTGACCATCGCCTCTCTTTCTGGCTGAGCAAACCCCAAGTGGCTCTGAGAAGTTATGAGTGACCAGGAGTGCTGGGCATGCTACATAGGTATGGACAACAAAGTGGCTTTAGTTCAGCACAGGAAGAAGTGGACACTAGGCTCACACACCTGCTGTGAGCCTCAAAAGTCCACACAGTGGGTCGACATTTCCTTCTTTTACTCACAAACTCACTAAAGCCAACCTGACCCAAGCTCCTGCCTCAGAGGTCAGAGCCCAGAGCACAGCCAGAGCTGTGCCCCACAGCCAGCCACAGCAGAGCAGGACAGGACCATAGAGTTCTCCCGGAGCCCAGGAGGGCAGGGCTGTATGCGCACATACCTTTAGGGGACTTGAGGAAGTTGACCCCGGGTTCGATCTTGGTCCAGTCAATACTTTCCTCCTCAGGAGTGCGTTCTACCATGAGCTGGAACAGCTTGATGGAGATGATGTCATGGTTGTCTACAGGGCAGAGAATGGTCCTACCTCAAGATGTGGCCCACTGCCCTACCCAAAGAAAGCTGCTTTCTCAGCCAGAAAAGGGTCAAGTCCCCTGGGAAAGCACAGTTTTCTTCCCAGGCAGGCAGCATTTCAGGGGCCGAAATGACTCCAGAGAGAGGGGCTGGGGTGCAGTTCAATGCTAAGCATATGCTTAGCACGGATAAAGGTCTGAGTTCAAGCCCCACCTGGGGAAGTTGGGGAGAGCCCAAGAGAAGCGAGAATGGAGAGAAAAGCATGAGCTTAGATGTTCAAAGTGATCTGGCTTCGTTTCTTTGCAGAACGGAAGCAATAATGTCTACATTCAGCCATCACAACAGCCAGTCCTGAGAATGCCCATGGAGTGCGAGGGACAATGCTGAGCAGAGGATATGAACTAAAAACAGAAACCAGATAAGGGCTAGCGTGATCACTCTAGGGCTGCCTGAGGAGCCCGATACTTCCAAGAACAGGAAGCAGCCAGACGGTCTTGTCAGAGACCCACGTGCAGGCCGCAGATACACAAAGCGGCAGCCAGCAACTAAGCCTGAGACCTGAGAAGGGTGTGGTCCAAACACTACTACAGGCACAAACGATGCTCCACTTATTCAGAGGTGAGGTACTGGAGTCCAGCGATGACGTGGCTCCCAGCCAGCCAACTCCACATGTAAACTCAGTGAACCCATTCATCTAAAGCAAGGCTCTTTAAAGGCTGGGCTGGGGCGGGGGTGACCTGGAGTGAAGAGAAGAAAGGAAGAAGCCACACAGCAGCTGGCAGCCAGGTCAGGCAGGGCCATGTGACATCTGGGCATAGAGCCCCTTGAAGCCGAGGGCTGAGCCTTGAGAACCAGCTCTGGAGTCAGACTCCATTTCTTACTTATCATCTTGGAGAAATCCAACTCTCACATTCCCTTGATTTTAGTTATGTTAAAATGGGAAGAAACCATTACCAATCTAAGGAAATATCTGGTAGCTGGGGTATGGTGGCACATGCCTTTGATCCCAGTACTTGGAGGCAGAAGCAAGCGAGGACAGCCTGGTCTACATAGAGAATTTATGAGCAGCCAAAGCTACATAGAGATCCTGTCCTTTTTTTTTTTTTTTTTTTAGATTTATTTATTGTATATACAGTATGTATGACTGTAGGCCAGAAGAGGGCACCAGATCTCATTACAGATGGTTGTGAGCCACCATGTGGTTGCTGGGAATTGAACTCAGGACCTCTGGAAGAACAGTCAGTGCTCTTAACCTCTGAGCCATCTCTCCAGCCCCCAGAGATCCTGTCTTAAAAAAACAACAAAACCTGGTATGCCTGTTTGCTGCCTGGCACTGACAACCCTCTGAATGCCATAGACACTGGTATTCTTGGAGATCCTCTCCACCTTCGAGGGGCCACTCCAAACAGCACCAAGAAACATCTACCTGCCACAGAGTGGCATCTGTTCCTATCAAGAACCTTCTACAAACTAGATAAGCAGAGGCTGAAGCAGGAGAATTAACATTAGTGTAAGGCCAGCATAAGCTACATAGTGAGTTCCATACCAGCCTGGGCCACTGAGTTAGAAGCTGTTTCAAAAAACCCAAACCAAACAAGACACCCTCTGCAGACAAGGGAATACTGTCAGATGACATTCCAGGTAACCCAGGGGACAGGAAGGAAGAAGATGGGCTGCTAATTACTGAAGCTGGGTGATGGGAACTTTAAAGGGACATCACAAAACAACAGACTTCTGGATTACATGGCCCTGTGCTCTTCCCTGGGTAGAAAGGCCTCCGATAGAGGGACATTACAACCCCTAAAAGAGTTTATTTACCCTGGAGTAAGAAAGCTCTGCCAGGTCGTGCACATCATAGCCCAGTTCTGGTCAGCAGGAGCTGGGCCCAGGGCCAGGACCTTTCTAAGCATCCCTAGTA
Organism: Peromyscus nudipes; assembly: GCA_902168325.1. Taxonomy (NCBI): domain Eukaryota; kingdom Metazoa; phylum Chordata; class Mammalia; order Rodentia; family Cricetidae; genus Peromyscus; species Peromyscus nudipes. Next base: position 17,631 of record CABHPH010120060.1, read on the forward strand.
GACTGAGTCACACAGACAAGGGACCATTAAGCACCATCAAGGCCTGATGACCCAGCAAGGCCCACGGAGACTTGTAATTTGGGGAGTGGAGGGACAGGAATACAAAAACAAACAGTAAATTACATGGCTAATACATGCTATGGAGCAAAGAAAGCTGGGAAAAGTGAAAGCTGGGAAAAGTGATGGAGATGAGCATGGACTAGAGAAGGGGTGCAGATGAGCATGGACTAGAGAAGGGGTGCAGATGAGCATGGACTAGAGAAGGGGGCACAGTGTTAAAGGAGGGGACTGAGGAAGTTAACACGCAACAAGACACTAAGGAGAGATGATCAGGTCCCTAGCAGAAAGGACGGGACAGCTGAAGGTCACCCTCTGCATAGGGAGAAGTAAGCCACGTCAGTGAGGAGGTATAGGGAGTGGCCTGGCATATCAAATGGGATGGGAGCGATTACAGTTCTGAGCACAGGAGCCAGGGACAGACCACCAGGGGACCTTGCATGAAAGGAAGGGGTGCCATGTGGACGTGTCCATGAGAGATGGTGGCTTGAATGCAGCCAGGAAAAAGAGACGGGGAGTGGGATTCGCCAATGTGTAAGTGGTGGCATGAGACAAGGTCCAGGATGATAGCAAATGGTTTTATCCCAGGCAACTAGAAAGATAGGGATACCATTTACACCTTGATGGACAAGGTTCAGCTGGGCAGCCGAGTGGAGACTGAATACCTGTGTTTCTATACAGCTGGAGCTAGAAATCCACAAAACCACAATACTTATATCCAAAGTCTCCTATCACCTAAAGATAAATGAAGAGGCCAGCGGTGCTCCAGGCCTGAGCCTTAGGCATATCAACATTTACACCTGAAGGTAAAACAAGGAAGACTTAAGAAAAGCTTAGGAAGGAAGGAAGGCGATTAGCTGCTGAGAACCGTGACCAACCAGGGAAGCCAGGCTGAGAACAGATCCTCTCACACACTCACCAGACAGGTCACCAGTGCCAGCAGAGGCTCCAAAGTAGTAACCAGTGGGCAGGCGCACTCCCGTGATATCGATGCAATTCTTCCACTCATTCTTGTCCTCCAAGTCAGTCATCACCTGTAGTCAGCGGGGGCAGGTCAAGCACACATTCAGGCTCCAGCCAGCTACTTCCTGGAGCCTCTCTGTGGAAGCAGCACAGGCCCAGAGGTCTCCCCATCATGCCTACTTACTGTGAGGCGGCCTCGGGAATAGCGAACAGCCAGGAAGGTATCATGGTCCCGGTTGCGGAAGTCAGCTGTGCAGCCTGCCAGCTCAGTCCAGCGTCCATCTTTGCTATGATCGTATGACAGAGAGCCATTGTTCACCATCACCGAGATGTACGGGAACACACGCTGGAACCAAGACACTGGTTACTCCATGCCTAGATAGCCTGTGGGCACACAGCATCCCACCCCCTTCTGGTCCACAGAGGAGCAGAGTCCTACCTCAGTGGTCTCATCATTGGGATATGTGTCCAGGAAGATGGCTAACCCATGGAAGTTGTCTCTGCTTCCAAACACAGGCCCTGGAATAGGAGATACTTTCAGAACAGAGTCAATGTGAAGATGACCATGGGTAGCTCAAAGGCAGCATGTGCAAAAGCAAGAGAGCCCAACCATTGGTACCTCACCCAGGAGGGAAGAAACCTTGAAGAACAAAGTGGTGAGGAGGGGCCCAGGCCTCTCTTAGTACAGAGGGACTGAAGACTGAAACCCAGCCACACCTGAGGCCAAAGCTGGAGCCGCCATGAGTTCAAGGACAGCTTTGGCTACAGAGTACCAGGTCAGCCAGGGCCATCCGAACAACAAAAGTTGAGGCCTTAATTATCAGGGGCAGCCACCAAGGCAAGTGTTAGGGTACCACCGGTGCCAGATCTAGGACACATGGGTGGAGCTACAGGAAGAACCTTCTTAAGTTGCAAGCAGCCCATTTCCCTGGAAGGACCCCAGAGGCTGCAGTCTTGGCAGTGTTTGTGTTTCCGAATGGCCCATGAGGTTGGCTCAGCAGGTAAAGGCCTTGCTGTGCAGGCCTGATGACTTGAACTCCATCCTCAGAAAACACACAAAGGTGGAAGGACAGAACTGACTTCACAGCACTGTCCTCTGATCTCCACGGGTGGTGTGGCATGTATGTGTGCACACATGCACTCACACACATGCATAAGAATATTTAAAAATATATAGCAGGCTGGCCAGGTGTGGTGGTGTATGTCTGTAGCCCTACTTGAGAGATAGGCAGAAGAACTGCTTTCATGTTTAGGGTACCCTGGGCTAATAAATGAGTCTAAAAGCAGACTGGGATACAGATTCAAAGTCTCTTAAAAACCTGAAACTAATAAGTTTAGGCAGAAGAATAACAAGTAGGCAGACTGGTCAACAGCATATCAGAAGGGTAGGGTGGTACTGCAATGTAGGACCACCTGGCCCTCCTCAAGGCCCTCCTCCAGAGCAAGCACAGCAGCCTCCCAACAGAACGTGCAGAGTGGCCATAGGCCAGCTACTTGCCATGCCCATCCCCACCTCACTCTTTGGGGCCCAGCCAGGTCCACTTCAGTGTGCACCTCCCCACCTGGTACAAGGCGGTCCCGGGTGTACCACAAGGCGATGCCATCTCCATGGAGATTCTTCTTCCCTGTGCCATGGACTTTGAAGTGGACATGCATTTCCCAGTCCTTGAGGAAACATGGCTGGAAAAGGAGTAGAAAGGCCCTTCAGCGTTACCAAGGCTTGGAAGCAAGCTGGAGCGGGGCCTGGCATGCTCTGCTCCACAGGCTTACTCCGTACCCCACCAAAACCAGGCATTCACTTGGGTAGAGGGACCCTTAAGTCCTTAAGTGCTATTGGCCCCTAAATGAGGCAGGGAAGCCAAATGGTGCCTCAAGGCTCTCTGAAGCTCTGCCTCTGCCAACCAGGGCCTTTAAGCACGCTTTCCTTAGTGTATAACCCAATCCTCACCACAAGTGCCTGTTCTGGGTTCTGAAAGGATTGTTAGCTTCATTTAAGTCACATTTTTTTTTCGTTTGTTTGTTTTTTCAAGACAGGGTTTCTCTGTGTAGCTTTGGAGCCGGTCCTGGATCTCACTCTGTAGACCAGGCTGGCCTCGAACTCACAGAGATCCTCCTGGCTCTGCCCCCTGAGTGCTGGGATTAAAGGCGTATGCCACCACTGCCTAGCTTAAGTTACATATTTTAAATGAAAAAACAAAACAAAAAACATTGAGGCAAAAAAAACTTGTTCACAGCAGATGAAAAAGTGGTCTTGATTCATAACCAAGTCTGACTGAAACTTTGGCAGACATTTAATGTAAATTAAACCTAATCCTTTCTATAGCCCTCGGCTTCTCTTCTAAAATCCTTCTCAAACAGCTGGACCATTGCTATCCAGAACTCACACCCAGGTCTGGCTAAAAGAAAAGCCCAATTCCTGGCCAGAAAGCCTCAGACAAACCCAGCCCTGACTGAATGAGGTACCAGTGCTGTGGCTGGGCTGTTCAGGGTGGTGCTCATGCCAACATCAGAGGAAGCAGGTGCTCCCAGCAGTAGGGACAGCAAGTGTACAGCCAGTTCTACCTACACCAAGGAAAACTTCCTGGCCTTGCTAACCACCAGGGGGCTCCTTGGGGAAAACTGAGGTGTCAGCACACACTTTGACAGAGAGAGGTGAGTGAACAGCGATTAAGGACTCAATCGGAAGCTGGGGCATGGTAACAAGCATGCCCATAATCCCAGAAACATTCCAATTTTAGGCTAGCCTGAGCTATATAGCCTGCCATGTCACAAAGTGACTCATTTAGAAAAGTAAACTGAAACAAGACATTGCCCCATCACGATGGCAGCAGACAAGAGGTAGTTAACATCCAGTGCAGATGAAGAGACTCTCGGTTAGTGGGGGGGGCTTCAAGCTGCCCCCCTTCCTTTTTAACTATTTATTTTCACTATATTTTTTTTCCTGTCCATTTTGTGTGTGTGTGTGTGTGTGTGTGTGTGTGTGTGTGTGTGTGTGTCTGTCTGTCTGTCTGTCTGTCTGTCTAAGAGTTCTGGATTCCCTGGAACTGGAGTTACAGACAGCTATGAGCCAATGTGGGTGCTAGGAATTGAACATGGGTCCTCTAGAAGAGCAGCAAGTGTTCTTAACCATTGAGCCATCTTTCTCTCTAGTCCCTCCCCATCCCCCAGAACTTGCTTTGTAGACCAGGCTGTGTTTGAACTCAGAGATCCTCCTGCCCCTGCCTCCCGAGTGTTGGGATTAAAGGAATCCATCACTTTGCCCAGCCACCCACCCCCACGGTTTCTTTACTCTTTTTTTTTTTTTAATTTAAAGTGTGTGTGTGTGTGTGTGTGTGTGTGTGTGTGTGTGTGTGAGAGAGACAGACAGACAGACAGACAGACAGACAGACTTGTTAAGTATCCATGATGGCTGGCCTCAATCTCAAAGCAATCCTCCTGCCACAGCCTCCTGAGTGCTGGGATTGCAGGCATGTGCCACCACACCCACTCAATCTGACGCAGCCATTTAACAATGCCAATCTCAAGCATACTCAGACTTGGATACCACAGACACTGGTAGCTAAGGCCTGGTGTGCTGGCAAGACAGACAAGCAGGCAAACAGCAGAGGAGGAGGGCCCTACGATGGGCAACTCTGAGGGTGACCCCTTCACAACGACCCCAGGTCACTGTTTTGGCTAGTGTTACGTCAACTTGACGCAAGCTAGAATGATCTGGGAAGAAGAAATCTCAATTGAGAAAATGCCCTGCCCCCCACACTGGCCTATGAGCAAGTCTTGGTGTATTTTCTTGATTGATGACTGATATGGGAGAGCCCCTCCATGGCCTCTGCATCAGCTCCTGCCTCCAGGTTCCCACCCTGGCCTCCCTCAGGGATGGATTTACAAGCTGTACAGTGAAGTAAAGCCTTTCCTTCCCTTGGAGCTCTCAGTCACGGTGTTCATCACATCAACGGTAGCCCTGGCTGAGACAGCAACCTCATTCTACTTCTACCTCAGCCTGAGCTTATTTATCAGGTGGCCTGGCTGAAAGGAGATGGTGCCAGAGCCAGCACAGGCACCTCTAACATCGTCACAACCCTGTCCACGTCAGCTGCATAACAACTCCAGTGCCAGGAAGCTGACAGCAGCCATGTCAACTTCCAAAAGGAACCACAAGGAGTGAAAAGGGGTTGTGTGTCTGACTTCCAGAAAATATTCACTCCCACAACATGACTATCTTTCCCTTCCAACTCTTCCACCCACCCCAACTTAGATCTTTTACCCTGTATTCATAATCTCCTGATCTTCAAGGTTGAGAAGTTGATTTTCAAGTTTACCTCCCACTTCTATTCTTGGTCATGAATAAAAATCTGTCCAACTATTCAATTAGAGGTGATCCTGTTACTCTTTGCATAGCTCCCAAAGGGAAAAAGGACTTGGTTTGGGAACAACAACAACAAAAAACAAAAACAAACAAACAAAAACAAAGAACTTGATAGCACAATGAAACATACTACTCCTGTAACCAGGCAAATGTCTATTCAAAAATTAGAATACACTGTGTCCCAACAAAGGCAATGTGGCTAGTGTATTGATTCATCAGCTTCATATATCAGAAGGCACTGGGGACCCAGCTTGGCCCTAGAGCATGGACCTAGCAAGGACCTGCATCACAGTGCACAGCAGCATGGGCTTCCCCAATTCTGGAATTTCTCTGGTCTGGGCAGTCATGAATTCTGGAAGAGGCAGCTAAGTGAGAACAGCTAGCTCTTAAAGACAGAAGGACAAGGAACCTAATCCAAGGCCTGCTGCAGGAGATGGAGGCCTTGTCCCAGTTGGGTCTGAAGGCTAAAAGTACACTAGAAGGGCCTGCCCAGGGAGGGACTCAGCTCTACACACGTCCTCTTCATCCCTGTCATTGGAGCTAAGCAACTCTGCCAGTCCTCAACTTTCTTCTGCAAACGTTTTTGTCAGCAGAGATGACAGGTAACTAGGTATTAAAGAGACAGTACAAATGAAAACTCAAGGAAGCAGAGAACTCCAGAGACTGCTCCCAGTAACTATGTCCAAGGGGCTAAAAGACAAATACGGGAATTTAGCAGGTTAGTGCTATTCTTAAACTCACACTAAGAAACAAAGTTTCGGGCTGGAGAGATGGCTCAGAGGTTAAGAGCACTGACTGCTCTTCCAGAGGTCCTGAGTTCAATTCCCAGCAACCACATGGTGGCTCACAACCATCTGTAATGAGATCTGGTGCCCTCTTCTGGTCATATATGCTATATACAAAATAAATAAATAAAACTTTAAAAAAAAAAAGAAAGTTTCAGAACATATGATAACATAATGGACAAACTTAACAGGTGAAGAGATAATTAATATATACAAAGTTACTCAGAAGAAATAACCAAGAATGGGGGGGGGAGTGGTTAGGAATTGAGTAAGTTCCCAGAGGAAAGGGCACAAATAATTCAATTTCCAAATGAGACACAAGAGACTGGAACAAAGCAGCAGAGATTTGTGACTGCCACAAACCCACAGCCCCATAGCCAAAGGAGACTGACAGATAGTGACGAGACGCTATCTTCTGGATACGAATGAGTGTACTTCCCAATGCAAGCGTGGTTTGATGAGAGGAGCTAGGGTACCTTACTGGTGGAGTGCCTGCCTAGAATCCATCTCAAAACGATAAACCCACACAAAAAGTTGAGCTCTCCAAGGACACCTGGGAGTGGGCACTGGCCATTCCTAGTTTTGCTATGAGCTCTCCCTTCCACCCCAATGTGACGCCATTTGTTGCTACGAGCCGCAAAAATATGAAGTAGGAATTCATCTGACAAAGGCAAAAGCTAATACCCAGAAGAGCAGGGCTCTTCCAGAGGATAGAGCCAAGCCTCAAAGAGTCTTGGTGATATTGGCTGTTGAATGTATTAGCTGTTTCCTGCAGTGAATTTCCTGTGTGCTATTGTAGCTTTCCCATTTGATTCTTTTCCCAAGAACTTCCAACAGTGTGGCTGATCACTCATTGGGCACAACTTCCCCTATACAATTGGAGTATTTGGATAACATCCCCCAACTGTGCTGACAGCAGCCACACAGCCAAGACCCCTAATTTCAGGTCTTTCTGAAATTGTTGTCATTAGCAACATCTGGCCAGGACCTTCTCTGGACAAAAGTATTTTATCTGAGATACTTCCCAGAACTCCTAGGACAGACTTCAGGTGGATAAGCATTCAGATTATCTGTTAGCTCCTGAGAGAAGGTAAAAATTTACACTGAGACAACTGCCCAGGCCAGGTGGATATGTTAATTAAGCTTAACCCTCCTTTTTCCAGTGTTATCTCTAGTTCTAAAGAACTCGCTTTACCTGTTATGAATCATCTTTTTTGGAGATTTGTCTACACTGGTCCCATAACTTCATGTAAGTTCTAGAAGTCAAAGTGAGCCCTTGAGTCATGCATTAACAATTGTGGCCAGCATCCCGCTGGAATTCATTAGCATGGAAAAGTGCAATGCTAAGGACGAGGTGAGCAGACTGGGCAAAGAATGACCCAACATAACTCAATATCCAGAAACGATTGGGAGAAGGGGTTGAAACTCTATTAATGCTAGGAACTGTAGCCATGAGATTGGATTCTCCAGAAGAGCTGCCAGCTAAAGTCGTGCTGGGATCAAGAAAAATGGGCCTTGGTGGTTCGTGTTACTGGAGTTGTTGTATCCATGCCAGTGGATGTCCACACAATCCAGAAGAGAATTTGACATTCCTGCTGTTGCTGTTATAGCAATGGCGCCCACCACTGCTACTCTTTCTGGGACTACCATTTCATAATTGCTTACTACAGCTAGCACAATGGAGACACTGGCAACAAAAGTAGCTACCACAGTTAGTTAATCTTTCATTCTATTGGGCATGATAAATTTAATTCAGTAGTTATATACATCTCGATTGGCTTTGAAAATTATAAATTTATAAACTCAAGTTCGTTGCTTTTGGGATACTATCTTACAAGGACTCCAACGTACAGTATGGCTCGTTAAGGAAGGGAATGGCTCAGTTGCCTTTAGCCTACTGGCTATGGGTGAGATAGGACCTCTGTTGGTCTTTTCTGTATCGAACACACAGATTGCAAGCCCAGTGCCACTTTGAGATCTTTGGCAGCAATTAACTATGCAGCTCACACACGATTGAGCCTGTATGATAATGAGTATTCAGAGACAGGTAATGCCTGGGGGGCACTCACCAACCTAAGACAGAGCACCTGTGTGGCCTGGGCGGGCATCTCCATGACGGGTAAGGTGACCTGCTGACGTCCCACGCAACCCAAGTCAGAAGCTTTTTTAATAAAAGGGGGACCTGTAGGGCCCTGGCCCCCGTTTTGGGTAACTGCTGCCTTGCTTGCGTACCTTGACCTTGATATCCTCCCTATGCTAATTCCCTGCCAGGTTCTACCCTCCTGAGTGCTTAAGGGAAGTTCCTTGTCTGTGTATCCTGAATAATGGACGTTAACAGATTAGATGCAAGATTGTAAAACATCAGTAGCGAACTTCTGCCCTCCAGGGTCCTCCCATTGTGCTGTAAGCCTGTATTTAAGACCTCCTCCCCCCTTCAATAAATGACATTTGGCATTTAAAATAAAATATATATATATATATATATAATTGAATGAATACTGAGAATGTAATCTATGAATACCACAAATGTGATTAATATGAGTGTAATTAATGAATATCATGAGTGTAATTTAAAAATAAATAAATAAGGGGGCTGGAGAGATGGCTCAGTGGTTAAGAGCACTGTCTGTTCTTCCAGAGGTCCTGAGTTCAATCCCAGCAACCACATGGTGGCTCACAACCATCTGTAATGAGATCTGGCGCCCTCTTTCTGGCCTGTAGGTATATATGCAGACAGAATACTGTATACATAATAAATAAATAAATCTTAAAAGAAAAAGTTTAAAAATAAATAAATAAATAAATAAAAAAATAAAAACAAAAACAAAACAAAAAAAAAGCAAAGTATCAATTTTATTAAATCTCTTATTATGTGTACTGACCACCCCAATGGCGAACTGCCAGGAACAGGGGCCTGAGCACTGGGTGCTCAGACTCCACATCTTCTGGGCGCCACCCTGCCCCCACTCACATGGGCCTCAGGCTGCTTCCCAGTCTGGAGGCCACCATCTACTCAAGTTAACTTTTATTAAACGCTTTCTGTGTGCAAAAACAAAACAAAACAAAAACTCCCTTTAACAATTAACTCAGAACAAAAGGGCTTTTACATACCAGGTACATCAAGCTGTGATGCAGGTTGCCTAACTACCAAGTACACTTCCTCCACTCTGCTAGAAAAGCCGAGATAAGTTTGGACAGATATGGTGCCAAAGGAAAAAAAAGGCAGTTTTATTTTCACTCACAACTTTAGTGACCTGTAGAATCCTAACATTTCTAACCATTTCTTTCTTTCTTCTTCTTCTTTTTTTTTTTTTTGGTTTTTTGAGACAGGGTTTCTCTGTGTAGCTTTGCTCCTTTCCTGGAACTCACTTGGTAGCCCAGGCTGGCCTCGAACTCACAGAGATCCGCCTGGCTCTGCCTCCTGAGTGCTGGGATTAAAGGCATGCGCCACCACCGCCCGGCTTCTAACCATTTCTAAGAATACAGTTTGAGCACATAAATTCCCTTTTTGATCTATTAACCAAATTTAGCCCTTAGTTAATTCATTCCCCATTAGTCACTTCCCTTTTGGGTTGCAAATGATAGCTGACAATTACTGCTCTTTGTGTGGATCTTATCACCTCCCTGTTTGACCCTGAGGGAATTTAAGTCACGTGACCTTGCTTTGGCCAGAGTATTGCTGATTGCACGGGTGTATAACTGTAAACCTCAGAGACCTGGAGAGAACTAAGATGGAGAACTGAGACAGGGCAGGACTAAGACGGAGAGCCAAGATAGACATAAAGAGAACAGCAGAGAAGTGTAGAGAATCAGGCAAGAAAGGAGCTGAGTGTGAGAGCAGAAGAGAAGCTGTGTAGAGAGAGAACTGACGCAGAAGAATACAGTGAATGGACTAAAGAGTTTCGTGTGTGTCGATAGATTCATCCAACATCCCTCAGATGAAATTTGCCACTGGTAGCATCTCTTCTGGAACTCTGGGAAAAGACTATAAGGGGCTGGACCACAAGAGTCTTTGTTAATGTGTGTTGTTTCTGTTTTTTAAAGGTATACTTCATTATTGATTATTGTGTGTGCGTAGGTGTGTGCGCACAGGTGAGTGCAGGGCCTGTGGCGGTCAGAGGCTTTAGACCACCTGGGCAGTTGTGTTCTCCCAATGTCACTGGGAGAAGGAAAATGATCCGGATCCATGTGGGAGTCAGAGGTTCAGAAAGGCAGAATAGTGGCGAACCCAGTCAGTTCGGAGACAGAACTCATAGCAGTACCTGACTGCTCAGTGTCGCACAGCTCACACCACCAGGGACTGAATAAAGGCTGGTAACAGGACGAACAAAGTGTCCTAAGGTCCTGGCACTGTCCAGGAAGAAAGGGAAAGTATAAAACTACACATTCTCCTTAAGACTCTGGTAAAACGTGGATGTGGCATGCATGCATGCGTGTGCGTGTGTTTGGGAAAGGCTGTTTTTGGAGTGTCACAGACAAAAGCCAGGTTGTGTGCACCTCCAGCCCTGTCATTATAAAACAGGGTCTTGCTATGTAGCTCAGGAGGGCCTTGAGCTGGCAGACTTCCCACTTCTGCCTCCTAGGTGCTTAGACATCTGTCCACTTGTCATCTAGTACAACCATGCAAGTGATTAAAGAGCAGTGGCCACTCTTCCGAGGACCTCGGCTCAGTTCCCAGCACCCAGCTCAGGCAGTTCACAACTGCCTCTAACTCTAGTTCCAGGGGATCTGAGGGGACCTTCTAGCCTTCACAGGCACCCGCACACACTTGCACACACACAGAAGCAGAAATGTAAACATAAATAATAATAATAATAAGAAAAACCCCTGAGAAACAAGCAAATGACTTCCAGACTAATAGAAGAGGAAAAATGAGTAAGAAATGCTCAACTCAAGCTGTCAAGACCAGAGAGAAGAGGACAGGGAGAGACAGAAGGAAAACAGTAACAGAGAAGGCTACCCTAACATGTCAGTCATCATATCTCATGGAAATGGAAAGAGATGTGAGACGAAACCCCAATCTAAGCTCTGCGCTACTTCATTCCTTCATGTACGTACTGTTGCAGTGCGGGATTGAACCCCAGGTGTCAGACGCCCTTTTCTTCCCTAAACTCTTAGCAGAACTCACTAGACCTGCCGTTCTTGTCTCTAACCTTTATTTACTATTATTTGTGGAGAAAACACAACGAGAGTGTGTAGGTTGGAGAACAACTTGTGGGTTCTGGGGTCCAACCCGGGTGTTGGGTCTGAGCAGCAGGCACCTTGATCTGCTGAGCCATCTCCTCAGTCCTTTACTTCAGAGACGAGGGCTTACTAATTGCTCTGGCTGGCCTCCACTCTGTAGCTCAGGTAAGCCTTGAACGTGTGATCCTCCTGCCTCAGCCTAAATAGCTGGGATTATAGGGATAGGATGTGCCACCAGACTCAGCTTTTTTATTTATTTATTTATTTTTCTAATTGCATTTGAAGCTATAATATCTCAAAATAAAAATTTTGGCTGGGAATGGCAAGTCACACTTGTAATCCTAATACTCAGAAGTCAAAGGCAGAAAGATTTAGCAAACTGGCTTCAAGTGTGCTATAGATGGATAAAAAAAAAAAAAGGAAGAAATTAAATGAAAATCTTTTGGGTATCAAAAAACAATAACATTAGAATTAAAAAAAAAAAAAGTCCAGGGATAGAAATCCTTGACCATGGCACAATTAAAACTAGATATCAATAATTTAAATGTATCACACCTCGAAAATAGCACACATGTATTTGAAAAAAAAAATTTAATTTTCTCATGTAGAAGAGGCAGCTCAGCATCTCTCAATGGTTTCTTTGCTGCTTGTGGAGGTTTGAATAAGAACAGCCCGCATAGGCTCATACAGTTAAATAGGTGGTCACCAAGGGAGTGGCACTACTTGAGGGATTAGGAGGTGTGGCCTTGTTGGAGGAGGTGTGGCCTTACTGGAGGAAGTGTGTCACTGGAGGTGGGCTCTGGGGTTTCAAAAACCCAAGCCAGTCCCAGTCTCTCTCTTCCTGCTGCTTTCTGATCCAGATGTAGAACTCACAGCTACTCTCCAGCACCACGTCTGCCATTATGTTCTCAACTATGATGGTAATGGACTAAACCTCTGAAACTATAAGCAAGCCGCAATTCAATGCTTTCTTTTTTAAAAGAGTTGCCATGGTCATGGTGTCTCGTCAGGGCAATAGATAACTGATGAAGACCCTGCTCCTGAAGACAACACATAAGAAAAAAGCCCAAGCTGGTGGTGCAAGCCCAGCCTGGGACAAAAGGACAATCGAAAAGGGAAGGGAGAAAGCGCTCGTGACGGTCAGTGGCAGGAAACGGCGCAGTTGGAACCGAAGGGCCCGGAACAGTCCCAGGGGACCACAGGCCTCCCAACACCTTCACCAACTCCAGATTGAAGACTGAAGAGTAACACAACTTAAAACAGGTGCAATGCGGTTTGAAATTGACTTAGAAGCTGCTTTGTAAGGGCACAGCTCTTTTTTTTTTTTTTCCCCCGAGACAGGGTTTCTCTGTGTAGCTTTGGCACCTCTCCTGGATCTCCCTCTGTAGCCCAGGCTGGCCTTGAACTCACAGAGATCCACCTGGCTCTCCCTCCCAAGTGCTGGAATTAAAGGTGTGTGCCACCACCGCCCGGCAAGGGCACAGTTCTTATCCCATGAGTTCACAGAAGTCCTAATGCTTGTTACCACACCAGAATAAGGAAACCAGAATAACCTTGTAGAAACAATTAGATAGCTTCTACAGCTCTGCTTCAACAAAACAGAAAGCAGATGCAATTGATCAGCTCAGAAATCATTACAGTGATGTTTGCCTGTAGTCCTAGATACATGGAAGGCCGAGACAAGAGAATCACTTGAGACTGAAGAGTTCAAGGCCAACCAGGGAAAAAGAGCAAGACTCCATTTCACAAAATAACAAAGTAAAAAGCCAGGTGTAGTGGGTTGCCCTGCTATACTACAATTTCCACTGGTCTAGAAAGTAAACATTTTCTCAGAATTTGTACACATGAATTTCTATTTTATAGGAGCGGTTTTAGAGTCCTGTGAAGTTGAGGTAAGAGGTGGCTCAGTGCATGAAGTGCTGTGCTGCTGCACCAGCATGGGGACCTGAGTGTGGACCCTCGTGCCACATAAAAGGCAGACACAGGGGCATCCAGAGCTGTGGAGACTGTAATAGGCAGTTCTGGGGTCTGGCTGGCCAGTCTGGCTGAAATGGCAAGTTCCAAGTTCAGTTAGAGACCCCTGTCTCAACAAGTAAGGTGGTAGGCAGGGCATGGTGGCACATGCCTTTAATCCCAGCACTTGGGAGGTAGAGACAGAGACAGAGACAGATAAATCTCTGAGTTCGAGGCCAGCCTAGTCTACATAGTGAGTTCCAGGACAGCCTGGCTACACAGAGAAACCCTGTACAGCCTGACATGGTGGCATGCACATATACTGCCAGTGCTGGGAAGGAGACGGATCCATTAGGCTCACCAGCCAGATAGCAAGCTCCAAGACCACAGTGAGAGACCGGCTCCTGAGAAACAGCCGAGGTTGCCCTCCGGCCTCCTCAGGGATACATACGCACACAGCTATACCAACACACATCCCTGATGTGCTCTAACGCATGGTGGTACAGTCTGTAAACTGAGCACTTGGGAGACTGAGCAGGAAGATCAGGAACTCAAGATCATTCTTGACTATGTAGCAAATTTGAGGTCAAATTTGAGCTAGATGAGACCATCTCAAAAAACAAAACAAAACCCTGATGCTCAATTTGGATTTATTCATAATTATTTGTTTGCTTGGATTGATTTGTTTTTTTCAAGAGAGGGTCTCACACCATAGTCCAAGCTGGTCTCAAACTCTCAGAAATGTTCTTGTCTCAGCCTCTTGAGTTATGATATCATAGACTAGTACCATCTAAACAGTCTTGTTATAAAAACATCACTATCTGGCATGCTGGAAACTACATCCTTTACAAGTCTTCCTGCAGTGCTGGGAGTTGAACCCAGGGCCTAGACAAGCACCTAACTGTCCCACTGTCCCTTCACAGATATTTGAACCCAAGACAATTTCTTGGGGAGAAGGTCTTGCCATGTAATTGTGGCTAGCCAGGAACTTCCTAAGTAGATTAGGCTGGTCTTGAACTCAGACGTCCATCTGCCTGCCTCTGCCTCCCAGGTGCTGGGATTAAAGGTGCACACTACCACACCCGTCAACTTTTTTTTTTTTTAATCTATGTGCATGTGCAGATGCCTAAAAATGTCAGAAGAGGGTGTTGAACACCGTGGAGCTAGAGATTCAGGCAGTTTTGAGCCACTTGATGTGGGTACGTACATTCAAACACACAGACACAAACTCTGTCCTCTGCCAGGGCAGCAAGTGCTCTTAACTGCTAAGCCATCTCTCCAGTCCATTCACTTTTTTAAGAAAGAAAGTCTCTCTAAACCTGGAGCTCACAGATTTGGTTAAACTGGCTGGCCAGCAAGTTCCAGAATCCTCTTGTCTCTGCCCCCAGGTACCAGGCTTTCTACATGAGGGCTGAACTGGGGTCTGTAGGCTTGTACTGCCAACATTCTGCCCACTCACCTACCTCCCCAGCCTCAGTATCAACTTTTAAAAAGAGGAAGGGGTATAGAATTTTGGCCTGGCACACTGACAACAATAAGCAAGCTTAAAGGCCACTGTGGCCTTCACACAAGACCCTCTAGTGCGAGCAGAGTGGCCCTCTCAGCCTCCCATGTCCTGTGCTCAGACATCAGGCACTTGGAAGTTCTATTCCCCTCCTCCGAGCCACATGACAGCTCAGGAGGCAGGGAGTACTGGGTCAGTGTTTGCTCATCCAGTGCCTCTCCCACATGGAATACAAGTGAAAGAGATTCAAAACAAAACAGAACTGCAGCTCTGTGAGGAAACATTAAATAGAAACTTCTAAGAGTTCCAAGCAATGTCTTTCCAGAAGTATAAATAAGCTGCAAATATTTAAAAACAGTCAGCAGGGTCCAGCAGCAAAAGTCCTGGAGCTGAACAAGGGAAGGCTGCAATGTACCCAAAGGAAGCGCAGGCTGTTCTTGGTCCTCTGACATCACCACTGACTACGCTAACCATCAGCCACTTACAAGCTCCTTACAAGATCACTACCTTGGATGTGTCTGCTCCTTGTGGATAAACCTAATTCCTAACAGTTCTACTAATATTTTTACCTTGCTTTTTACAAAACAAGACTTAATGATATATTAAACTGATTTCTATGAAAAAGACAAGGTTACATTACCACCTAAAGTAGTAGTATCCAAGCCATACACGTACTTCAGTGGTGCCATGCTTGCCTTGCCTGGCATGCATAAGAACCGGGGTTCAGGGGGCTGGAGAGATGGCTCAGAGGTTAAGAACACCAACTGCTCTTCCAGAGGTCCTGAGTTCAATTCCCAGCACCCACATGGTGGCTCACAACCATCTGTAATGAGATCTGGTGCCCTCTTCTGTATAAATAAATAAATCTTTAAAAAAAAAAAAAAAAAAAAAGAACCGAGATTCAATCTACAGCACCACAAAAATAAAATAAAGAACAAAAAAAGTATTTGAAAAGCCTTAGACAGAATAATGATGTGACCACTGTGATGTGGGGTGACAGGGTGGGGGTGGTTTGAGATAACTAATCAAATACTCGGAGTGTGTGGCATTTGAACCTGGACTTAACAGATGAGAAGTAACCAAGGAGCAGTCACGAATAACCAGGAGGCATTGTCCCAGACAGAGTGAACAAGTGCAAAGGTCCTGAGGGGAAGAAGGCAGCCAGATAGGCCGGAACAAACTGACAGAAGGACTGGAGATGCCAGTCCCCAGGGGACAGACTGTGCGGACATAATGTGGTTTTCCATTCACAAAAGGCCTCAGGCTCTGAAGATCGCAGCCAAAGCTGAATGGAGAAAAGTATCCACAGATGCCCTAGCAGCAGTGTGGAGGCACAAGGCAGAAAGAGGGGAGGTGCTGACGGAACCAGCAAATGAGGCCACACGGGGACAGTGGAGTCTTCCGGAACTAAATGACAAAATCAGCCAGAAGGGCTAAGAGCACAGAGATGGGAAAACTAGGACACTGGCCAATAGTGTGGGTGGAGAGAAAGTTAGATCAGGCAGGCTGGGGAGAAGCAGGTTTCTCTTCAAGCCATGCCTATCCCCAAATTATTCCCTTTCCCAACCTATCCTTCCTCCGTGTAGACACTGCACAGCTTTGCTCCCACACCACAAGACAATGGCATCTCAGGCTCCTGACCTCCAAGGCAAAGGCCACGGTAGGTCCGGTGGAGATCTAACTGCGGACAAGCCTCAGCCAAGCACAGGAATTAGTCGAAGTATGTCAAAGGGGTTCTCCCACCGCCTACCGGCGGCATCAGATGTATCCAGTGAATTGCTGAGGGTGGAGATCAGAAAGGTCAGCTGAAACACTATTTATGCCGTTCACTGGCTATACTGCCTCTGCATGATGGCATCAAATCCATCTACTCCAAAAGCCTTGTTGGAGAATTAAATCTAACAAGGTGTGGCAAGGTCAGTACCCAACACACAGCAAAATACTCAGTAAGGATACAGTTTCATCCTTCCCACGATTAAGTGGGTTCAACTGAGTCTTAACAACTCCACTCATTTCTTGTTAAGTGACTTAAGTCATTAAAATGGGGACATCATTACTTACCTTGCATGGCTTCTGAAGAAATCAAGGGTGAAAAGTGTTCAGTGTCACGCACTGCTTCCGACACACAGTAACTACACGATATGGGTTCTCTCTTACTACTTGTGCGACCAGGGCAGAAAATTGGCAGGACAAAAAAGGCGCATGTGTATAAACTAAGCTTGGCTGCTGAGGCAGAAATTACTGGATCACTGGTGTCTAGCCTCTTGGGAAAGACTCACCTGGTGGTTCCAAATCGAGCCCTCCTTGCTGCGCTCGTCAGGGGTCAGACGCACATATTGGC
>CABHPH010120062.1:0-40453 GCA_902168325.1 Peromyscus nudipes
TTTAGTTTTGGCTTGGAAATGGTGTATTTGCCTTGGTGTGATGTTTATGGTCTAGTTATTAACCTGTTTGGGCTAAGAGTACACAGAACCAAATATCAACCATACACTTTTTATTTATAAATAACAACTAGGCCTTATTAAACTTTAGAAAACTACTCGTGGTTGGTAGAATCGACAGGCTGCATTGTTTTGCTTCGAAATAAGATGACAGTGTGAACAGTCCTTTTTAAAAAAGTAATAGAAATGGAATCCCTCGAATCAGAGATGTTGTAGATGCTTTCCAATACCTATAGCGAGCCAATTTTCTCTTAATTGTTTTTAACTTTTAAAATTGCTATGTATATAACAGTAGCTACTGTTTCCAAGCATTTAATCCTTTATATATGGCTCGAAGTATTCTACATTGGATTAAATTTGGTTATTTTCATTTTCATAAAGCAGTAACTAATATTATTAGTTAATGTTTTGAGTATTCTACTAATAGAGTACAGCTTTAAGAGTTTTACCAATATTATTTACTTAATCTCCATCACAACCTTATTATTATCATTTCTTTAATTACAATCAACAAGTTCCATGCTTTGGAGAAGGTAGTTTTTGCTGCTTTCTAACTTTAATTTTGAACTCATTGAAGTAAGCATTGAATAGAATTTGTTTCCATTGTGACCCCAGTCTTGAGCTGTTTCCTTATTGTGTTTAAAATATTTCTATTTATTTATGTGTATGTGCTCTTCCTGTGTGTATGCCACCTGTATGTGGTGCCAACAGAGGCCAGGAAAAGGAGTCAGATCCCGTGGAGCTGGAGTTACAGGTGGTTGCGAGCTTCCCAGGCTGACTACTGGAAACCAAACTTGGATTCTCTGGAAGATAAACAAGTGCTCTTAAATACTGAGCCATCTCTCCAGCCTTGTAATTCATGTGATTTTTATTCCTGGAGTTTTGGATTGTGTGTTTGTGTGTGATGTTTTCCTCCATCGTTGTCCACTTTGTTCATTGAGTGTCCCTTCACAATGTTTCTTATTGGACCTGAGACTCACTGACTTCAGCCAGTCTAGCTAGGCTGCTAGGTGAGTCCCTGTTTCTCCCTTCTGAGTGTTGGGCCCCCTCCATACCTGCCCCACATTTGTGAGGGTGCAGGAGATCTGAATTCCAGCCCTCAAGCTTGGGGTTGGGGTAGGTGCTTTATCCACTTAGCCATTTCTCTAGCTCCTGTGATGTGTTTTTAGAGGTTAATACATTGTTGAAAAGGAAGCCTTATATATTTTCAGATTTTACTGAAAATTACAGCTAACACTAGCAGAATCACTGTATGACCAAGACAGTAGCGTTTATTGAGAACTTATATATATATATGTTTCACCATTATTTTCTAGGGTGTATAAATTATGTATAAAACATAATTATAGGAATAGAATTATGGTGCTCAACCTGCAAATAGCGCTCTTGTTCCAAAAATCAATCAAGTATATGTTGGATTTTTCTTCTCTCACTAATATGGTAACTATGTGGAACTCTAATAGCTATAGCAATGGAAACAGGTTCCAAATATACATCACCATATATTTTTCTCCTGAATCCATGTAGTAACTTCTAATATCTGTAAGTCCAGACTGTGACATGATGTTAAGATTCTCCAAACTTGGGTCCCAGTTAACTCTGTGTGTGTGTGTGTGTGTGTGTGTGTGTGTGTGTGTGTGTGTGTGTATGTGCGTGTGTGCACATTAATGATGTTTATTATGGTGCTCATGATGATGAGCACTATTGGCATAGATTCAAGTGACTCTTGTGATCTTGAGGGTAAATTACATAGTATGTAGTGTACTTCTTAAATAAGTTACACGAGATACTCATCACCTCAGGACACTGGCCTTGTACCACCTTTTTTCTGTCTTCATTTATTCCTTAAATGATGGATTCCTATCTCATGACTTTAAATACCATCTGTTCCTTGACAATTTCCAATTTTTTATGTAAGCAGTGACCACTCCCCTCAACCCTAGACTCCTTATACTTAGCTTCCCACTCAATACTTTGATTTGATGACTCGATAAACATCTGAATACTGTTCTACTCCCACAAGTGTGCCCATCTTGATTTAGGGGAGATTTTGTTTTTTTTAAAGCAGGTCTCACTACATAGTCTAGCTGGCATTGAACTCAGGATCCTCTTGCCTCAGATTTCCAAGTGCTGGGATTCTAAGTGTGCACCACCATGTCAGTTCATGTCTTAGTTAGTAGCAGCTCCACTCTTTTGGTTGTTTTACCCTATTCTCACAACCCACAAACAGCCCATAAGTGGATTATGCTACCTTTGCCTACAAAATCCAACCCAGCTGGACTGCTATTCTCCACCTTCACTTCCTTCTGCCTAGTTAAGTAGATAGCTGGTGCTGTCATTTCGTCTAAACTAGTTCAACACCTCCATAGTATCCTAGATTTCCTCTGTCGGGTACAGCAGCCAGAGTGGTCCTATTAAGACCTAAGCCGGAGGGTACCTCTCCTGCAGAGAACTGTCATTGTTTTACTTGCTGATCTCTTCCCTTTTCGCCCTGCCACATCTCCCAGTCAGCCGCATTTTCTCATATATTTGTTAATTCTTTGAGAATTTCATGCATGCACACAATACATTTTAATCATACTCATCCCTACCTCTCTCCATACCCCTCAGACACCCCCTCCCCGACCTTGTCAGTTGTTTGAAGGGTGCTTTAGCAAGCCTTCTTTCCTGGGATCCACAGCTGATTCTGTCTTGGATGACTGGTCCAGCTCCAGAATTGTGGTGTTGTGTGAGGGAAAGATAGGAATTAAAGCTGAAGAATGAGGGGGCCAGACTTTGAAATTGCTTTCCTGTTTGTCCTGAAAGGGTAGGGAGCCATTGCAGGGCTCAGGGAGGCTGAACATCAGTACCTAGTTAGGACACTGCCTTGAAGACTCCCCCTTCCCCCCACGGTCCTCTGCTGGTTTTGTCTCCTTGACTCCACTCTGAAGGGTGCTTTCTTGAACACATTGGGTCTTGTTATGCTATCCCCCCGTGTCATTGTAACTTTGTGTTTCTGTGATTATTTGATTAAGGTGTATCATCTGCACTCAGCACTAAGCACCGTATGGACACATTTTCAGAGAAACTCACTTTGTTTATTTCTTCAGTAGACATTAGAGAACTTGTTTATCACACTTTCAATTTTAAATACATTTGCCTTCAATAGAATGCTTAAAAAAATATGCCCCCCCCCATTTATTTTTATTTCTGAGATGGCAAGACTGGCCTTGAACTTAACCTGTAGCTGATGGCAACCTGGATCCCCATCCTCTAGCTCCACTTCCCAAGTGCATGTGCCACTGAATCTGGGTGAACGTGGGTTTTGCTTATTGATATGTTGTATTAGAATCATGTTTTCAGAGCTTTGAAAATCTCAAGGGCTTGATGTGTGGCCTGGGTGGGTTTTTCCTCCTTCCCAGGAAAGAGGCGCCTTTTAGGAAGAGATGCTGGAAGGTAGCTGTTCTAGAATTGCATGCCAAGATTCACTTACTAACCTTACTCAAAAGTAAATGTACTTTTTATTTTCTTTCTAAAGTTCTGTCTCCAGTATGAATTCTGAGAACTTCTTTTTTCAGTTGTTGAAATGGCAGGTGAAGAAATGAATGAGGACTATCCCGTAGAAATCCATGAATCTTTATCAGCCCTGGAGAGTTCCCTGGGTGCTGTGGATGACATGCTGAAGACCATGATGTCTGTCTCTAGAAACGAGTTGTTGCAGAAGGTATTTTTTTTTTTTTTGGTTGTTGTCTTTTGTTTTTTGAGACAGGGTTTCTCTGTGTAGCCCTGGCTGTCCTGGAACTCACTCTGTAGATCAGGCTGACCTTGAACTTACAGAGATCCTCCTACCTCTGTCTCCCAAGTTCTGGGATTAAAGGTGTGCACCACCACCACCACCACCACCACCACCACCACCACCGCCTGGCAGCAGAAGGTATTTTTTAAATGTGTTTCCTGAAGATGAATTTCATAAGACAGTAACATGTGGAAGAAACAGTTGATTAGCACTGTCCATGTCTGCCTGCTGGAGTTTCAGGCGTAGAAGTGTTGGAGTATATTTGTCCAGAACATCCTGCAAAACTTTTGCATTGGAATTTGATTTTGGAAAGCAAGGACATGATAGCATTCTTTTGGACGGAATCTATCTTTGACCTTTTAAGTATTATAATGATATCAAAGTTTCTGGAAACAGTGTAGTACAAAAACAGTAATGAAATGGTTTTGTATTGCCTAAGCATTTTGTTCTGCTTCTTATATATAAGTGAACCATGTACAGTGCTTATGTTGAATAATTACTTTTGACATAAAAGCCGAGATTATAACTCTGAAATTGATATAAATTAGAAGAGTTTTTCTTGGATTGTAAAAATTCCTTGTTTAACCAGAAGTGATACCCTGAAGTGAAAATTTTTAGCAAAAACAAAACAAAACAAAAATGCACTGGTTATATCTGGGTATATGTATATATATACAAATACATGTAAGTTTGCAGTAGCAACTGATGAATATGAAGGCGAGCAGGGAGGGCTATACAGGAGGGTTTGGAGGGAAGAAAAGGAAGAGAGAAGTGTTGTAATTAAAATGCAATCTCAGAAATAACCAAAAAGAATCACTGGTTTAAGAAGACATAGTTGTGCAAATTATTTCTAGATCATTTTATTATTGGGTTAAAGGAAGTGAGAAAAACATACCTTTGATACCTTGTGGTTAGGAAAAGTTTAAAGTGTTATCTGTTGGTGTTCAGAGTTTGTGTGTATCTTTCATTTTCTTGTCTCTTTCTGTTTTAGTTGGATCCACTGGAGCAAGCAAAGGTGGATTTAGTTTCTGCATACACATTAAACTCCATGTTTTGGGGTATGTATGTTTCTTTGTAGTTCGTTAGAAAGTATATTATTATGTTAAAGGAGATTTGTTTTTAAGAGCTAGCAATTAACATAAAATTATCCTTTATAGTAATCTTATCAGTCAAATGTTTTTTCTTTTATGTCAGAGTACAGGATGCCTGTGAGCCACATACAAACTTAATATTTCATAGAGGTTAAATAATTTAAAATTGAATTAACTATGCAACGTTCCTTCTTTGAGTAACTAGGGTTTATTTTATTATAACACTCTTACTATTATATATACCTCTTTATTTAATGTGATATTTCTCTTATAGTTTATTTGGCAACCCAAGGAGTTAATCCGAAGGAACATCCAGTGAAGCAAGAATTGGTAAGACATCTGTGATTTATCCCTATTTATAGGTCTGTTGTATAACTCTGGAATTTCAGTCATATGGCCATTATCACTGATTAGGGAGATCAGAGTTATAACAGAATGGCATAATTCTCGTAATTATTTATAACTTTCATATTATTTTTCCTATAAATTCTTAAAAATTTTATTCATCTCCAGGGCTACTTAAGAAAAAAAAAAGCCCTTAGACAATTCTTAAAAGTGTATTCATTTGATTTACTAGCAAAGACGGGGAAATTTCTCTCCTACCTTTTCAATTCCTCCATTAACTCATTTTCTCAGCAGTAAAGAATTCAGTTCAGCAACAAAGCTAAAAGCTTTTTTGGCACCAGCTATATGTATACTGTCCAGTAATTCTGCATCAGTGACATATTTACAACCCGTAATAAATCTTCTACGTTTGCCTCTGTATTCCATTTAGATGTATAAGTACACTAAATAAGATCTAATATCTTGGAGTTTTTGCTGACTTCAAATATTAAATCAAATCATCCAATTCGAAGGAGAAAAATAGAAATCAAACATAGTTACCTTACTGACTTGGCTTTATGAATAAGAATTTTAATGAATTTATTCTCTGTGCACATAAAATATAATGTACATATATATGCAAAACACACTTGACATTGTATCCTTGTTTTCAAGTCTTCTAGTAGCCAGTGAATGTGTTATTTACATCTTAGTAAAGCACTTAAAAATAAACTGAGTAATTCAGCCTTCTTCATTTAAAAAATGTATAAACCAGGATATTTTTCTTCTTTTAAGGTTATTGAGGGAAAAATAACTTCATACTTAAATATAGCAGTTGTGAAAAAATTTTAAGAGAAAGGCATAAAGGAATATCTATAGATTTTATTTGACCTACGATACTGGCTTTAAGAAGTGCAGGTCATCTTTTTAGCTCTCTGATAGTGTCCTTGTAAGAAATGATTTTTCAACACAAAGTTATTTACAGTACTCAATATTGTGTTTGTAAAAGGATAAGACCATTTGTCTTCATTTTCCTTTAAGATCTACTTTATGTCTCACATTAATTTTCTGGAAAAGGATTGGCAAATAAAAAGCATTCTTAAGTCTATTACCCTTTTCTGACCTTGCAACAGACATTACTAATTGATCACAGAATTAGAGGAAATCTATTTGCTATTTGTCATATGCATCACAAGTGAGAAAATAGTCACCTTATTCATCCAAGGATATTTGAGTGCCTACTAAGAGCTAGGCATCATTTTCAAGTGAGGTAATGCCTCAGAGAAAAAGCTGAGGAATGTGGCAGATGCCACACCCAGAATGAAGGGAAACACACAGTAAGATAAACACTGCATGTACTGACTGTGCAGGATGCTAAAAAGGTAGTTTCTGGGGGAAAGGAAAAAGCAGAGCAGGTGTAGCGAATTGGAGTACCTGGGTAAAGTTCCAGTGTTAATGGTGAAGACAAGATTGACAGTTGAGCAGACTAGAAGGGAGTAACTGGATGGATGTGTGTCAGCAGAGCAGTAAGCAGGGCGGAGGTCCCAGGGCAGGACTAGGGTGGATGTGCTGCCTTGCAGGGTCGCGGCTCTTACAGGAGAGAACAAGGAGCCAGCAGAGGATTTTGAGCAGCTACTCAGTTTTGATAATGAAACACTTGTAAGATTTTTGTATTTTACTGTGTATGTTCATCTGTTTTATTTCAGTGAAACTTGTTTTTGAGTAGTGATCAGTCATTTACTATATTTTATGGTTTTCATCAGGTTTATTTCACCTTTTGAAATATAAGATTTATTTATTCTGAGTAATATTCTCAGGAGATTTAAAGTGGTCCAGGAACCTACTATGTTTCTTAACTTTAAAGTCTGCGTATTTTATTAGAAAATTTCACACACTTTCCAGTCGAAATTATGAAACTGAATAAAAAGATCTCCTATTTCATTCTGCCTATTTTAATTGTGACACTAGACAGTAACATAAAATAGATATAAATACTGCCTCACCCATTTTCTGTTTAGAAAAATGATGGGAGAATTTAATTTGTTGATGTAAGTGTAGAACTCAGATTTTAGAATTTACTCTTCAGATACAAAATAGTTAAAATGAGAATTTAGGTTAATGTTAATTAAAACAATAGAGCTATATATACGCCAGTTATTGTTCAGTGCTATAGTGATACCCTAGTGTGAGCCTTGCATGAGCTTTCTCTGGAAGAGTTCAGAACACTTCTAAAATAATTGGCTCTTTGTTGTTGCTGTTTTTAGACAGGGTCTTGTGGAGCTCAAGCTGGCCTCAAACTGGGTGATATTGAAGTCTTGATCCTCCTGCCTCTGCCCTCCAAGTGCTGAGTGCACCTCTGTGTCCACTGGAGGGAGTTTAAAGTTTGTCTTTCCCCTAGACTCAGCTCTGAGAAAGCATGGGGCGTGTTCATCCCGTTCGTTTGCACTCACTAGTACCATGGACTTAATGGACAATAAATACTCGCTGAGAAAGAGGATAATAAAACCTAGCGATAGTGAACAGCTCAGGAAATCACTGCCTTTGTTTTTCTTTGTTTTTATCTCTAAGGAAAGAATCAGAGTCTACATGAACAGAGTCAAAGAAATAACAGACAAGAAAAAGGCTGCCAAGCTGGACAGAGGTGCTGCCTCGAGATTTGTCAAAAACGCGCTCTGGGAACCCAAACAGAAAAACACACCAAACCTTGCTAATAAAGGAAAAAGTAAACATTAACTTTTTGGTTTTGATGGACATGTTTCCAAAAAGTACATCATTTTTATCAGTTTACAAAATAGGTAGTTATGTGGCAATGTGAGGTTTAAATGGATTCCTTTTTGAATTCATATGTAAATTTACACATTAAATTTGTGATACTGAATCTTTTTTTGCTGAGAAAGATTAAGTTTTCCCTATTGATTTTCATATAGAGCATCATGTTTTTAATATTGTAAGATATTCTGTAAGCAATTGTGAAATCCAAATGTTCTTTGTAAACATTTGTAGTGTTTTAAGTGAATAATGATATTATGAAATGTGCTGTCTGTAGACTGGAGTTATCAGGACATCTGTTTCCACTAATGATGATAAATGCAATGACTTAAATACCCACTTTGTTTTCTGTTTAGTTAGTTCAACATGGTTCTGTGATTTTTGGAGTAATTGCGTTCTTGATATTCAAAGTGCAGAATTGAAACCTTAAGGCTGTCCTTTAACTCTTCATGTTCCATTTACAATAAAACATTCTCGTTACCACTGGTGGAAACTGAGGTTGTGTGTCCTGGCTCGCTTTGGCTTGATTCCCTCCTGTGATAAGGGTTGTAGCTGTGTGGCTCACTTGCTTCTTGCTGTACACAGAGAAAGTGAACCTGTTCTCCAGATGAGGAGGTAGGCGTGAGAAGCTCCTTCTAATAGACAGCATTTATGAGTCATGCCCTTCAGTTTTCTTGTCTCACTCTTAGATTTTTTTTTTGACTATGTATTTTTTAGGCCATATGTACTTATGAATATTTTGAACCAACTTTCTTCATTAAGTATTGCCCCTTAGGCACAGGAGTAATCACATTGTATTTACATTCTGATTTATCTTTCCAGAATATTTGTTATGGGGAATTCTACTTATTAAACTGTTTTAGGGGGCTGGAGAGATGACTCAGAGGTTAAGAGCACTGGCTGTTCTTCCAGAGGTCCTGAGTTCAATTCCCAGCGACCACTTTCACAACCGTCTGTAATGAAATCTGGTGCCCTCTTCTGGCATGCGGGTGTACATGCAGACAGAATACTGTACACATAATCAATAAATAAATCTTTAAAATAAACAAACAAACCATTTTAGTGACTGAGCCCGTATAGCCTGCTGCTCTCAGCCCATGTCATCATGTGTAGGAATGCCAAGTATATCTAAGTTCTTTAATTTTTGAGAATAAGAGTTATTGAAATTGCCCATGATTAATTTTTCCACAACTAACTTTTTTTTTTTTTTTTTTTTTTTTTTTTTTTTTGGTTTTTTGAGACAGGGTTTCTCTGTGTAGCTTTGCGCCTTTCCTGGAGCTCACTTGGTAGCCCAGCCTGGCCTTGAACTCACAGAGATCCGCCTGGCTCTGCCTCCCGAGTGCTGGGATTAAAGGCGTGCGCCACCAACGCCCGGCCCACAACTAACTTTGAATATATGAATTTCTTGATTCATGGTAGCAGATATTGAAAATGGTCTTAAATTATCATGGGCTTTGTAAGGCATGTTAAAATCTGTGATATGTGAAGAGTAATTCTCTTAGATGCAAAAAGTCTCTTAACTCTGGTACCAGATACTTTTTGAAGTGCAAGTGCAAAAACATTTATGAACATTTGTAGTTATTTCACTCTTTGCCATTTTAATTCTCTCAAATTTCTAGTTAGTTTTAAAGTAACTTCATTAGAGAAATAAGTGCTTTATTAAGGTAATTATAGAATGCATTCTTAGTGTTGTTCATTGCAAAGAAACATATCTTGTGTTTCTTTTTAAATTTCATAAAGAAAAAAATTTATTGAAAATTATCTCAATTGCAGAAAATCATTAACTAAAGTATTTGTTTCAGAAAGTCCAGCTCTACATCCCATTAAACTGGAGATCTTTAAATATTTCTTTCAGCATTTGCTTATAAAAATAAGATTTGGGGTCTATTCTGTTTTATTACATAGAATTTGAAGTAATTATTATAGCATACCAAGGAGCTAAATGGTAGCAGTTTATTGGGTTATTTGTTTGATAAATTAATACACTGATGTCCACATTGCCAAACACTGTGCTCAGTTCTGGAGATGATGTTTGCAGCCCTTGTGCTGTTTAAGAAGTGTTACGGAGCAGTAGTCTTACCTCAGTTCAGTATTTCAGAGTTCCTGGAAATTATGGGAAATTATGCTCACTAGCCTTATCCAGAACTACACAGTGGTGGGCTCATCTAGAGTATAAAATAGTCATTGGTAAGTTTATTCCAAGTGATGCTTTTCTCTAAGGGTTGGTTAACGGTGTGTTTTATCATCTTGGGAATCAACACATCAGAGAGGTTGCAGCTGTGGGTAGTAGATATTGATCCAAATGAAATCTTTAATATTTTAAATAAAATTTTCTTGCTCATAGTTACAGAGTGGGAGGTAGAATATGTTAAATTAAAATGTGAAGATTGAATCATGGTTTACATTTCTGGAATTAGGTCATATCAAGTGGGTGGGTTTGTAGGAAACTGAATTATCTACTCAGTTACTAAGATGCACTGGTATTGTTTCTAACTACAGCTTTTAAAGTTGTTTAGAAACATGAGTACTTCAGAAATGGACAGTGTACTGAAGATAGACACTTTTTTTAAGTAGGTTATTGAAATTAAAGATACTTTGGGATCAATCAGTTTATGATTCTATTAAATTACAGTTTCATACAATAAATCCCCAGAACTTGGGACTTTTCAAAGTATCAGTAACCGAGAAGGATCTGGGTAGTGATTCTGAACAGTTTTAAAGCCCGGCTGCGTATACAACAGGAAGAAAAAGAAGCACCGAGCTGCACAGCATGGCAGTCCACTGTTGAGACGTTTCAGGGCCCCTCCCAGTGACCTTACTGGCTTGTGTGAGTGCTGTGAGTGGACTTACCTGAGGTGAGCATCCCTCTCGCCTTGAACTTTGGTCTAGGGACACACACCACGTGTTTCCTGAGGTGAGCATCCCTCTCGCCTTGAACTCTAGTATAGGGACACACCACGTGTTTGCTGAGGTGAGCATCCCTCTCACCTTGCACCCTAGTCTAGGGACACACACCATGTGCTGCTCAGTTAATGGGTACCTTAGAGTTGTCCCTGGTGGTTGTGTCTTTACATAGAGTTAAGTAGAACTTGACACATTTGGTTTCTTAGCAGGATTTTTAAAATCTTTTGAAATCTTTTTCTTTTGTTTGGAGATTTGTCTTGCTGTCAAAGTGAGCTCGTTGTCCCAGACTGCTCCTTGGAGCCCCTGTCCATTGACTTGATTTGCCTTTTTAGGATGCTTACATTAGGGTGTCATTTTTTAATTTCATTTTTTTTTTTTGGCGTTGGAGGTTGAACCAGGCCCTCAAGCATGCACTCCATCCCCAGTTATAGCACAGTTTAAAATATAGCCAAAATTAGTGAGGCTATCCACAAAAGGGGCAGCTACAGGGAAGCTACTTGACTTTTTAACTTTTAACCCCACCTACCTCCCGTCCAAGGCCCAAACCCAGCCAATTCTTGTCCCCCCTCCACCCTGCCCCTCTTTTGAGATGGGGTCTTACTATGTAGCCCTGGCTGTCCTGTGACTTCTACAAAGACCAGACTTCTAAAACTTTTCCTGCCCCTGCCTCCCAAATGCTGAGGGCAGGTTGATGCCCCCACACCCAACTCAGTTCTGGTTCTTTAAGATTTATTTTTATGTATGTGAGTTTTGCCTGCATGTATGACTGTGCATCACGGGTGCAGTGCCCACATAAGGCAGTAGAGGGTGTTGGATCCCCTGGAACTGGAGTAGTAGTAGTAAGCTGCCATGTGGTGCTGAAACCGAACTTTTATCTTCTCCAAGACCAGGGTATGATCTTGGCCACTGACATCTCTCCAGACCCTGGCATTGGTTCTTAAAAGGTGGAAAGATGCTGCTGCATTTTACTCCCTCTCAGGAAGCCTTGAAGTTAGCACATGGTCTCAGCAGGACCTCCGCATGCAAAATGTCAGTTTCACAAAGTGATATATATTTCAGAGGGTGTACAAAATGTGATGGTGCAAAAATAAGCTTTTATAAATGAAACATCGAAGAGACTTTATTATTCGCTCTTCAGTTTAGTGTTGCCTTTAAGGTGTACCATTTCATTTTGGCAGCTACAATAAATGGCTGAGAGAAATTGAAGATAATAATTCAACATTTCAAGACGCCGCCATCATAATGAATGTAGACCTATCCCGGACTTGGATTTAAAGTTTATAGTCATACAGTATTTTAAAGCCAAGTATCCAGGAAATTCATGGTGATAGGATTTGAATGAGGAGATTAGGAGAAATAGAACAGAACACTTTCCTTGTGTGGCTGTTATCTATTGAGATACGGTGTTACAGTGTTACTGCAAACAGGAGCTTGTTATTCTGAGGTTGCTGTGGAGTTTGGTTCATCATGGAGTTTATCCAAAAGGACTGGTTATTTAAATTAAGAAGATTATAACAAGGAAATACATCCAGTGTAGAGCTGGAGCACTGGTTTGCTGAGAGACGGTGCTGTGATGGACCAAGCTGCTAGTCTTGTGCCTGGAGTCTTTCATTCTCACGCCCATTCCTTGAGTTACTTAAACTGAAGTCATCGGCTACCCTTGTCTCATTACTGTTGTTAAGAAAGAAATTATTTTAGCATGTATGTTTACACAGGCATCTATTAGCTATTTTTGAGGTTTTGATGCTTGTGATTTGGATGATTTGTTAGAGGGACACAGAGCATGGAGTATTTTGTGGTTTTGCTAGGGCACAGTCTTAATTCCTACTAATTCCACAAAGGAAGGCAATATTCAACCTAGCTGATGATTCACCTTAGCTTCCCGACTTGTAGTCTTATTCATTTGTTCACTCATTGATTCAGTAACATCCTTAGCTGAGCTCCTGTGTGCAAAGGTCTGTTCTAGGCATAGAGGATTCAGTAGTTGACCCTGACACAGGGGTCTTTGGAGACATTAGTTTGTGTGTGTGTGTGTGTGGTTTTCACAATGCTGGGATTAAACCTAGTAGGCAAGTCCTCTACCATTGAGCTATACCCCTGCTCCAAACTTGAAAATGACTGCCATGAGTGAACTTGGGCCCCCACCCCCTGCATTATATATTGAAGACTTAACTAATTTCAATACCTCAGAATGTCACCTTATTTTGGAATGGAGTTACCACACATGTACTCAGTGTGAGGTCACTAGGGTGTTTTCTAATTGCGTACGACAAGTATAAAATGAGGCAGTGTGGACATGTATACAAGGAGAAATGATGCTCTCAGGAGTTAAGGGACTCCAGTGTCCACGGAGCACTGGACTTCAGGTGCGGGGTGTGGGGCAGGAACCAGCTCCATTCACATCCATTTTGAACAGGCTCCAGAACCACAGATGGTACATTTTCTATTGTATGACCTGTCCAGTGTGGTTGTTCCATTAGGACTGGCCCAGAAACAAATTGAGAGGCCACCAGATAAAGGGAAAGGAAGAAAAACAGGTCTTGTGTGTGAAAGTGTGTATGAGGAGCCTTGACATGAGGTGAAGGTGTAATTCTGAAAACACCCTGGCACCTGTGTAAACTTAGGGACATTTTTAATGTGGGCAGAGATGTCAGGACTTCTATCTTGAAATGTCAAGGGCATGCTATAGTCTTTCTGAAGCCAAAACATTCAAACCTTTCTAACATAATGCCCATTGTGGTTGAATGTTCCATCTTTTAAATACTTTTTTTTTTGTTTTTCCACACCAACATTTACATATTGCATGGCATTTTCCTAAAACAATGCAGTAGTTAGTTTGAAATAGTGAAAATAAATGCTTAAAACACCATACATAGGTGTCTGTAATTAGTACTGTTAGATGAGCACATGCCACTGTAAAAGTCCCACATGGAATTTATCTGGCTGGATGTAGAATTTTTTTTTTTTTTAAGGTGTGCACCACCGTCTGGCTTGTTTTATTTATTTATTTATTTATTTATTTATTTATTTATTTATTTATTTATTTTGGTTTTTCGAGACAGGGTTTCTCTGTGTAGCTTTGTGTCTCTCCTGGAACTCACTCTGTAGCCCAGGCTGGCCTCGAACTCACAGAGATCCGCCTGCCTCTGCCTCCCAAGTGCTGAGATTAAAGGCATGCGCCACCACTGCCCGGCTGGATGTAGATTTTTTTAAAGGGCCTCTTCCCAATCCTTAAACTGTATAGTGTGCTGTTCAGTTATGGTGTATAGTGTGTGTGTGGGTGGGTACCCCCACTTATGCCCTACCTTTGGAGTTAGTAACTAAAGAATTCAGAAGTAGCCTTTACTCCTAATAATTTGGGTCCAGTCGTTTGCCTTTTTAGCATTGTAAATGCCTTTACTGCCTTTAGTTTTAGAACAGGCCGGTAGTTAAAACACAAATGATAAAGACATAAATGGACCTTGGGAATGTAAAAGCCTGTACTGAAAAGAGTCTGCCGAGGGAGGAGAGAAGCAGCATTCTCAAGATGATACGTTTAGATGCTTGGAGGTTTGATCCCAGCTGCAAAAATGATCGCCCTGTTACTCTCTCTTTCTGTCGAAGATTGGAAGGGGTTAATGGAAACCACTGTAGTTGTGTCTCTGTTTTTCAAAAGCGAGGAGGCATGGGCATTAGGACCAGTAATGTCAGAGCTTTCCAGCTGCAAATGTTAGAAAATTGTATTCCAGCTGTGTGGGGGTGAAGGAGCACATGGTTTTGGCTTGGTTTGTTTTTTTGTTGTGTGTGATCTCTTTAGTAAAAAGAAACAAGAAGAGTAGTTGTGTTGACCAGCAACAAATCTGTTCAAAGCTGCATTATGACTATCCAATACAAATTAGTTTTTGACATTTTAGGCAATAAAACCCTTCAGTGGTAGGGAAGTCATGGAATGCTGAACTGAAGTGGCAGATATTCCACTGTTGTATACGTGTGTGTGTGTGTGTGTGTGTGTGTGTGTGTGTGTGTACAAAGTATAGTCTTTAAACATTTAATAATTGCAGGGTGGTAGTGGCACACGCCTTTAATCCCAGCACCCAGGGAGGCAGAGGCAGAGGCAGGTGGATCTCTGTGAGTTCAATGCCAGCCTGATCTACAGAGCAAGATTCAGGACTGTTTCACCGAGAAACCCTGTCTCGAAAAACCAAAAAACCAAAAAACCAAAGCAAGCTAGCAAACAAACAAAAACCCAAAAAACATTAAATTTTGCTAAGTTTATATGTAAACAAACATGAGATATTTCAGCGTCTTAATGCTAAATTGAAAGAGGAATTTTACTGTATCCAAGTTTCCTAAGAGGAATCTGGTTCATAGAAAATGTGTAATAATTTGTTGTCTCACTGAGGCTCAGCAGGGTTGTAAAAAACTCTGTAATCTGTCATTTGATGTCACTTGGCCTCAAGACTCGCATGTCAGAGATGACATGAAATAAAAACAATCTTTTAAAATTTTTGTCCTAACAACAATTAAGCATACTTATAATTATGAGCATTGGAACTGTGGGATTTTTCTTTATTGATTACCTTTAACGTTCAAATGAAAACACTAATAGAGGCTAAAAATCACGCTTTCTTAATGACTGATATTACTTAAAATTTTAGTTTTATGCAAGTTGCTATTTGATGTTTTCCAGCTGTATCATGTTGCTCAAATAGGAAATATTGATTAGAATATCGATACTGGCAATATCTGTATCTAAATTACCTTCTTCAACTAGAGAGTCAAATAATTTTACCAGCTTTTGGAAGCAGTATTTCTGATTTTTCAGTCCTTTCACAGGAAACTATGTACAGCTTCTCCGGTTCTCCTTAAGCTATAGTGCCCTCAGGTCACTTTTGATGAACTGCCCCGGCTGGGTCCGTGGGAAACGTTTAAAATAGTCGTTTGTGCTGGTTAGTGTTTATCAACTTGACACAAGCTAGAGTCACCTGGGAAGAAGGAACTTCAGTTGAAGAGCAGCCCCCATCAGATTTGTTTGTAGGGACATTTTCTTGATTGACGATGGAAATGGGGGCGCCCGTCCACGGTGGGTGGTGCTACCCCCCGGGCAGGCCGTTCTGGGTTGCATGAGGAAACAAGCTGAGGCAGCGGCAGGTCAGCAAGCCTTAAGCAGCCTTCCTTTGAGGTCTCTGCTTCAGTCTGCCCCTCCGGGTTCCTGCTCTACCTCCGACCTTGGCTTCCCTTACACACAGTCCTGTAGGATGAAACAAACCTTTCTCCACTCAGTTGCAGGTTAGTGTTTTATCAGAGCAACAGAAAGAGTAGACTATCACTTTACGATATACTTGTGTGAAATCTATCTATCTATCTATCTATCTATCTATCTATCTATCTATCTATCATCTATCTATCTATCTATCTATCTATCTATCTATCTATCTATCTATCTATCTCCATATATATATCCATACATATATTTATATTTGGTGTGTGTGTGTATGTGTGTGTGTGGTGTCAGATCTCAGTTTTACTACATGGGTTCTGAGGCTCAAACTTAGGTCATCAGGCTTGGCTGCACGTCTCCTTAAATTGTTGAGCTGTCTTGTCTGCCCCATTTCTTCTTCCTCTTATACAATTAAAAATTTTGGGCCGGGCGGTGGTGGCGCACGCCTTTAATCCCAGCACTCGGGAGGCAGAGCCAGGCAGATCTCTGTGAGTTCAAGGCCAGCCTGGGCTACCAAGTGAGCTCCAGGAAAGGCGCAAAGCTACACAGAGAAACCCTGTCTCGAAAAACCAAAAAAAAAAAAAAAAATTTTACTCACAAACTTTATTTTGTAGTGGTGATTTTTAGTTCACAGCTCAAGTCAGAAAGTTCACATACACTCAATCTCCCTACATAGGCACGAATCTCCCCCCAAAAGTACATCCTGTACCACATTGTACTGTTGTCAGGGCTAATGAACCTACAGAGTCTGCACTTTCTGTTTGGGTTCATTGGATGGTGTTTATTCTATGGTTTTGGACAAATATAATTACATCCACCCGCCACTATATTTATAAAACTGAATGGTTTCATTGCCCTATACATCTGTGTTTTATGTGTTTATCTCTTCTCTCTCTAGCCCCTGGCAACTATTATTTTCACTGACTCTTTTGTTTTGTCTTTTCCAGAAGAACACATCCTTGGAGTCAGACTGTGTGCCTCTTTTCAGATTGCCTACTTTCACTTAGTGAGATACATTTAATTTTCTCCTTGTCATTTCATGGTTTGATAGCTCATTTCTTTTAAACACTGGATACTGTTCTATTTTGTTTTATGGACAGTACTTCATTTAAAGACTGCTTTATTTATGTTTCAATCACCAAATGACATTTTGGTTTGGCAATTACGAATAATGTTGTTTTGAACATCACGGTAGGTTTTTGTGTGAGCCACCATGTGGGTGCTGGGAATTGAACCCAGGTCCTCTGGAAGAATAGCAAGTGCTCTCCAGTCCTGCAATGCAATTTACTTTTAAGACATTTAGTTTTAAGTTTTGCCATATAATAGAGGTTCAAAGTAAAATAAAAACACTCCAAAAGTCCTAAGTAAACTAATATAAGAAATAAATGAGGTGTAGAAAACCTTAAATTTCTTTATTTTATTTTATTTTATTTTATTTTATTTTATGTTATTTATTTTACAATACCATTCAGTTCTACATATCAGCCACGGATTCTCTTGTTCTCCCCCCTCCCGCCCCCCTCCCCTTCCCCCAGCTCACCCCCCATTCCCACCTCCTCCAGGGCAAAGCCTCTCCCGAGGACTGAGATCAACCTGGTAGACTCAGTCCAGGCAGGGCCAGTCCCCTCCTCCCAGGCCGAGCCAAGTGTCCCTGCATAAGCCCCAGGTTTCAAACAGCCAATTCATGCAATGAGCACAGGACCTGGTCTCACTGCCTGGATGCCTCCTAAACAGATCAAGCCAATCAACTGTCTCACCCATTCAGAGGGCCTGATCCAGTTGGGGGCCCCTCAGCCATTGGTTCATAGTTCATGTGTTTCCATTCATTTGGCCATTTGTCCCTGTGCTTTATCTCAACAATTCTCGCTCATATAGACCCTCCTCTTTCTCTCTAATTGGACTCCTGGAGCTCCGCCTGGGGCCTAGCCGTGGATCTCTGCTTCCAGATCCCTCAGTCATTGGATGGGGTTTCTAGCACGACAGTTAGGGTGTTTGGCCATCCCATCACCAGAGTGGGTCAGTTTGGGCTGTCTCTCGACCATTGCCAGCAGTCTATTGTGGGGTTATCTTTGTGGGTTTCTGTGGGCCTCTCTAGTACTTTGCTTCTTCCTATTCTCATGTGGTCTTCATTTATTATGGTCTCCTATTCCCTGTTCTTCCTCTCTGTTGTTGATCCAGCTGGGGACTCCCGCTCCCTCAAGCTCTCTTTCCCTCGACCCTCGCCCTTCATTTCCCCCACTTATGACCAGGCTGTTCATGAAGATCTCATCCATTTCTCTGTCATTGGGCGATCCCCGTGTCTTTCTTGGGGTCCTGGAAAACCTTAAATTTCTTAATGATAAAATTTTGATGGAGCCAGGCAGTGGTAGTGCAGGCCTTTAATCCTGGCACTTTAATCTCTGTGAGTTTGTAGGCCAACCTGGTCTACAGAGCAAGTTCCAGGACAGCCAAGGCAATACAGAGAAACCCTGTCTCGAAAAACAGACAAACAAACAAACAAACAAATTAATGTAGCTGTGATCTGTGTACGAAGATGTTGGAACCGGGAACGTTTTACTCAGAGCAAGACTTGGGGCCTAGACATGAAGCACAATGGTGGAAATCTGCCTGTTGGGGAGGCAGATGGCTCAGCAGCTAAGGGCATATGCCACCAAGTCTTATGACCTGAGTTTGATCCCTGGGACCCACCAGGTGGAGGAAGGGAACCAATTCCTATAGACTGTCTTCTGGCATACACACATACATACACACACACAGAGTAAATGGACATAATAATTTTTCAAAGACTTGCCTGTCAGATGCATGGTTGTGGGTTTGCTCCCCAGCATGAAAGCTTTGTTTTTGTTATTCCTAACACCTGGAGCATTTTTTTTGCTCCTTATTATGATACAATGAATAAAATAGGATAAATGTTATTTCAAGTTTCCTATTGGGTTGCCATTGGCACAGGTGAGATCCAGGCACAATGCTTTTTCTTGTATTGATATTTGTAATTAAGGCATGGGTTATTACATTTAAGAAGTGGTTTAAAACCGAATGAAAGTGCATTCCCGTCATTGTTTGCTCTGAATGGGAACTGGTCTGTTCGTGGTCCCCGGCGTCACACTGCACTTCGCCTTTGCAGATTACATTCAGTAGTAAGCACTTACGCCTCACCCGTGTCTCTTCATGGCTTGAGCTGTTGCTGGTGCTCTTGTCTGGACCCGGTGTTTCCAAGTTCTTGGTGTCTTCTGCCAAGAGCGGAAACTTGAAACAGCTCATACAAATAGCAAGGCAGCAAGGGACTTTATTTAAAGGGACAGTGTAGGAGACACTGCAGGAGGGCAGCAGATGACTTGGGCCTGATGCCCAAGAGCACTGCTTACTGTTTGGGCTTCTTCTTATGGGGTCCAGGAGGCGCTGGTAGGTAAGGGGCATAGAGTGCATGTTTGACTTGTTTGATTGACAGCCTTGGTTATTATTTAAGAGTGCATTCACTGTATGTGTCCTTTCTCATGATGCATCTGATTTTACTCATATGCACACATACCA
Organism: Peromyscus nudipes; assembly: GCA_902168325.1. Classification (NCBI taxonomy): domain Eukaryota; kingdom Metazoa; phylum Chordata; class Mammalia; order Rodentia; family Cricetidae; genus Peromyscus; species Peromyscus nudipes. The sequence continues at coordinate 19,652 of CABHPH010120062.1, forward strand.
TGCCTAGGCATAATGTGGTAAATAGGGGATCTCCCTAAAAGTTTACTCAGTGAGGGCAGTTCGCCTTACTGTGCATGCACCCAAATCCAGTCCAGACTGGATTAGCTCCTTGTCTGTAGTTTCTTGATATGTTCCTGGACATGTTCTAAATTCTAGAAAGGGGAATTGCTGAGGGGTTGCTATGGAGGAGTGGCTTTTCTGCAGTGTTGGAAGTGGGTTGTATGTGCAGCTCAATGCAGTTGGGGTTGCTAAGTGTATTTAGGAAGGTGGTGTGTAGTGGGGTCCCAGGTGACTTCGCTATATCTATTCTTGCCTTGGTCAAAACCTCATGGCTAGTGTCCCACGTGTACCCATGTGTGAGGGGGTGTGCTTTTGTGGTGGCTACCACAGTCCCTGTTACTCAGTAGCCAGTGTATTATCTCCCTGAGGGCTAACAAGCCAGATAAGGTGGATGTTATTTTCAGGTAAAGTAGCAGACACAGACAGGTCTTAGATAGAGGTCTGAGTGAGGTTAGGATGATGGAAACGGTGCCTTACCACTCTTGTGTTTGCCCTAAGCGTTTTTTTTCTCACCAGTGAACCGCCCAGAAAAGACACTTGGAGGAGAGCATCCAGGCCTCTCATACAGGCCATTTGTTGATTCAGCAAAGGTGCCCTGCAGGTTCCAACTCCATCTAGGCGGCTTCAGCTTGTGGTTCCATGGTGCCAGAGCTAAGTGTCTACACTAACTTCCAAGCATAACTGAACTATATCACATTGCTGATACTCTGCTTTTTTGTGTGATCAGTAAGGGGGGATACTCTAGAATAAGCATTTTAAAAATTGTGTTGGACAGTTTGTTCTCTAGCTCAGACCACCTTACCCATTCAGTAGGCAAACCAAACCCATTTCTACTCCTCAAAAGAAATTCTGGGCTAGCAATACGGCGCAGTGGGTAAAGTGCTTGTGACACAAGAACAAAGACTTGAGCTCGAACCCCAGAAACTGCATAAAGCTGGACACAGTAGTGCATGCCTGTAACCCCTGCTTCCTTATGGTGAGATGGGAGGCAGAGATGGAGAACTTCAGAAGCCTGGGGACCAGCTACTCTGGCACACTGCAGCAATGAACAACAAAAGAGATCCTGACTCGAACAAGGTGAGGATCGACACCCAAGGTTGTCTTCTGATAACCACCACCACCACCACCACCACCATTACCACCATCACCATCACCACCACCACCATTACCACCATCACCATCACCACCACCACCACCACCACTATCACCACCACCACCACCACCACCACCACCACCAACAACAACAACAAAACCAAAGCAATTCTTTCTGAAGCCAGGTATCATGGCAGATGTCTGAAGACCCAGAACTTGGGAAATGGAGACGGGGGATAGATGTTTGATTCCATAGCAAGTTCAATGCTGCCTGGGCCACAAGAAACCTTATTCCAAATATCACCATCTTCTCAGATAAGTAATTCATTCTTTAGACTTATTGATTCTTACTCTTTCTGGTTATATAAAACAAGCTGTTTATAGAAAACAAGGTAGTCTCCTTAACATGAGGTCATTTTAAATCTGTTTTCTATTTAATTTGATTGTAATTATCATTTGATGGAACAGCAAATACCAATGTAGCTGTGGAACACAGGTGTTTATTAGTACCTACTGTCTGTTCCTGTTTACTGAGCACCTACTGTCTGCTTCAGAAAGTAGGAAGCTAGCTAGATCTCTCCATGTTCAAACGAACTTAAAATCTAGGGGAGGTTTCTCTTAAATCTCCAGGCAATACAAAGGAGTATTTTCAAATTGTAACCACTCATTCAATATTTTTACTTTAAACAAAGATGTTTTTAGCTTTTTAAAAGTTAAGTGTCACTTTTATGTAGCTACACAGTGATAACGTTCACCTGTCACGGTTGAGATTTATCACAGTTGCACTTTCTGAAACAAACCACTAGGTGGCAGCAAAAGAACGTGGGTTTCTGTCTTGCTTTGTGTGCTTAAAAATGAAGTGGGAACTATTTTTGGATTTCATGGATGATGGAGAAAAAAAAACTTGATGGGACTGGAGATATATCTCGGTTGCTAGAGTGTTTTCCTGCATAAGAGTCTCCAGTTTGATACCCAGCACCGAAGAAAAAGAGTGGAGTCAAAAACCAGGAGGGTCAATGTCATCCTCAGCCACTAGTGAATTCTAGGCCATCCTGAATAAGCGAGACCCTGCTTCAAAAAATTAAATTAAATTACAAAAACATGTAACTTCAACAGACAACACCCAGACAAATATTGTGGTTGAATGTTTTTTACCTAAGTGTCAAAGTTATATTTTATTATTACCCAAACCCTAATCTGAAGTTCTTCTTTAATAAGTTTCTTTTAGTACTTTTAGGAGTATTTCCCAGGATTTCTATGAAATCAGTTTTTATATTTATAGCAGTAAAGAAAAAGACACGCAAATCAGACACCAAGACAAAGTTGTTCAGTAAGCACTTGGAACAGAGGGCTTGACTGTCCAGGAACAGTGGGAGGGAGTCGCTTTACTTTGTCATTTATTTTAAACAGCATTCCTTGAGAAAAATCGAGTTGGGTGACTTTATTCATGGACAGAAGTTTGCTTTCAGAAGTTGCTTATCAGGTAGATTTGAGTAATGTGGACATCTTAGTTTCTTTTTCTCTTACTGTGAGACAATACCCCGAGGACGGCGTCTTAAGGGAAGCAGGGTTTACTCAGGGACACAGTTTCAGGTCAGAGTCTCTCTTGGTGAAAAAGTCGAGGCTGCAGGAGCTGGCGGCAGCTGGTCACATGGCATCCAGGACCAGGCAGCTGAGAGCAATGAACACCGCTGCTGCCCAGCTCCTTTCTCTCCTTCCGTTGTCCAGGATCCCAGGCAGGGGATGGTGCCAGCCACAGGAGGTGGCTCATCCTACACCAAGTAAAGTCATCAAGACAGCTACCCCCCCCCCCCCAGGCTTGCTGGGAGGCCTGTTTCTCCAGGTGATGTTTAATCCTGTCTTCTTGATAACCAATGGTCATTACTGCAGTGTGTCCCTGAAGATTCCATGACACTTCTATAAATATGCAATGGCTTAGCTTTTGTCTAAGTTGTCTATGAAATCTCAAAAATGTTCAACGATTTGTAGTCAGCTACAGAACAAAAAATTATTTTACTTTTGTCCAGACAATTGAAATCCATTTGTATAAAGAATAGATCTTCCCATCCCCTCAAGAATTTCAGCTGCACTTCAGAATAATCTTTCTTTCTAAATGAACATTACAATAAAAACCTTACAAATAAAAAACCCCACACATTGATGTTAAACAGACCCAAAGTCTATACATCTCACTGAGCCTTTTCTACACAGTTAGAATAGCCATTCTAAGGCTTCACTGTATCTCACACCTTCACTATTGAGTGTATCTTTATGTACTTGTCCATCAAAACTCAAAAAATCCACAACAGATTTAAAAATAGAAAACCAATTGGCTTTATATCCTCTTTTGACTGAGGTACCCTTTACATGCATTCGGTCCTTCCTCTGCCTTCAATATGGAGTCTTTCTTGTTCTCTTTTCTGTATTTACATTGTACCCGCAGCGACATTTCACACACACACACACACACTTGCCTCGATTCCACACACAAAGGAGTACATGCAGTTTTTTCTTTCTGAGATTTTGTGATGTTGCTTAATATTACACATTCTAAATCCACCTATTCTCCTGCTAATTTTGTGATTATATTTTTCTTTAGAGCTGAATAGTATTTGTGTACACACACACACACACACACACACACACACACGCACGCACACACGCACTTTTTATCATCTATTCATCTGTTCATGGACAACTAAACTGATGCCAATTCTTTGCCATAGTGAATAGAGGAACAGGAAGCATTCCGATGCAGATATCTCTGTGGTAGGGTATGGAGTTTTCTGGGTATATGCCTAGGAATGAAATAGCAGAGTCATAGGGAGTTTTGTTTTGATTTTTTTTGAGAAATCTCCAAACTGACTTCCACAATGGCTGTATTAGTTTGCACCTCCAACAACAGTGAGCAAATGTTCCCCCTCCACATCTTCTACAATATTTGTTGCCAGGTTTGTTGATGTTAGCCTTCCTGACTGGAGTGAAGTGGTGCCTCAAAGTAGTCTTGATTTGCATTTGCCTGGCGACTAGGAGTATTGAACACCTTAAAAAAAAAGGGAATTGTGTTTTTTCTTTTGAAAACTTTCTATTCAGTTCATTTGATTATTTGTTGATAGTTTTCTTTCCTTTTTAAAGAAAGTTTTTAGAGAAAAATTATTTAGCTTACTTGAAAGCTTGTGAATTACAAAACCCAAAACAAATAAACCCCAAACTCAAGTGCAGACTAGCAAGGCTGCCGTTGTCCAGGGAGCAGAGAGTGGAGCTAGCTAGCATCGCCTGGTGCGGGGTCCCGCAGAGCCCTCTTGAGTATCATCAGTTCAGTCTCTTCAGGTTTGGGATCCTTATATTTCTTTCGAACACTTTTTTTTTTATGTATGTGCGTCTGTGTATGTCACATGTATTTGGGTACCCACGGAGGCCAGCAGAGGGCGTGAATCCTGGAGCTGGAGTTCCTGGCAGTTGAGAGCCACCCTAGGCAGTTGTTGAGAACCACACTCAGGTCCTCCACTAGGGCAGCAAGTGCTCTTAACTGCCGAGCCGTCTCTCTAGCCCCCATTTTACATTTTGTAGACAACATTATCATAGTTTCTGGCGCATGCGTGATCTGGGCCACGGAATCCTATGTTATTTCACCCAGGGACCCACATCATGCGTGTATCAGCAAGCAATGCTGTTGATTATTTTCATGGCTATTCTAAGTGTCATCAGATTTGACAAGCTAACAACCTCTCATCAGTGGCTTCTAAACTCCATCTTCAGGTAACTGTCTCAACAGTCTGTCTTCTAGTGTGAACTGTAGGATATCGGAAAGACTGCTAAGCACACAACTCCAGCTATTTTGTTGTACCTGTGTCTGTTGACTTTTAATAAATCACTGAAGCTGTGTGTACTCTCCATCTATAAAAGGGATGGCTACGCTGGCTTCCTGTCATGGACTACACCAATTTTAATGGATATGTGTCAGATTTGGGGAAGAAAATGGTATCTAAAATACCATTATTGTTGGTAGAACTAAAATGTTTTTGTTTTTAAACTGGGAAACTTTGACAGGCAGTTAACTTTCTCCAGTTTGCTGTCTATTTACCTCTCCTAAGTGATAGTTCTGTTTAACTGTTGAGTTTAAGACACTGGAGATCTCAAACCCCGTCCCTGGGAGGCTCTTTGGCTTAAACATCCAGCCTCACTGTTCTCTGATCTATTTGGATAGGTGAACTTGTGGTAGGGGAGACCATGGGCAAAGCTTGAATGCACCAGGCAGTGAAGAATTTCTACTATAAGACAAAATGATATATTTTGGGGGGATTACAAACTGGCAATCTCTCCCTAATTGATTCATAAGAAGCCCTCAGCCCAAGGGCTCTGTTTTGTTTTTGGTATTAATGATAGCTGTTCCTCTTGACTTAAGGCACTGAGGGGCAGTTCTGTCCACATACATGATTCCAGGAGATGAGGGACAAACATTCCATGTCCAAGCTCCATCACAGATCAACAAATCAGACATCCTGACAGAGCCCAAGCGGTTTTCGGCCTGTGTCACTGTGCACCAAGGCTGAGGTCCCTGAGAGACTGTAGTAGGGACAGCTCAGCGGAAGGTTTAGACTGTCCTTGCTTTTACTGCCTCACCTCTTCAAAAGGGACCTGTAATTTGAAGATGAGACTAAACTCACACTAGACCATATGTGCTCCGAATCTGTCAGTCCCTCTTATCAGCTAACCCCGGCATTCCCATGACCCCCAGGCTTCCCTTTGCTCCAGCACTGAGAAGGAAAGAACGATTCCTTCCTCCCATAGTGCCTGTTCACTATGCCATTCAAAGAAACATAAAAATGAGCGCAAGATTCATCTCATTTCAGACACTGCCGAGTTCTTACATGTAGGTACAACGCCTCACAAATAGTCTTCCCAACTCAAATCCACTTCGTAACTAAACGCCCAACTGCCTTCTATAAGTACATTTACGCCCACACGTTCGTGTTTCTTTTCTCAGCCTTTGTCAGAGGACCTTCTTGCAGCGTGTGGCAGTCTTGCAGACTCATGATGGATGTGGTGATGGGCTCTAAGTCACTTTTCTGTATCACTCCCTCCAAGGCTCAGGGAACACAGCAGGGTGGGGGAGGAGAACAGAAGAGCAAGAGGGGGGAGGGGCAATGTAAGAAGATGTCTTCTGGACATGCCATGGCCTTGCACTCATGAACTGTTGTGGATAACTGCACAAGACCTCCAGAAGACTGGGACAGTCAACATTTCATCACGGAAGGGGTAAGGGCTCATGAGGCCCCACCCCCTGAGGTACTATTGATAGTTAACAGTGGCTGGGAAGGAATGCCACTCTTTTCAGTGGCGTAGCCACTGATAAGTGGCCGGTGTTCCAGTGAATCACCTCCCACCCAACCTCAGGCATGCAGCCATAATTAAATCCAGCGGGTCACACACAGACTCAGAAGACATGAGTATAAGATGGGGCTTGGTAGAAAGAAGAAGGATTTCATCAAGAGAGGGAGAGGGGATGAGAGTGGGTAATGGAGGTAAAAAGTGACTAAACTTAATTACATATTATGTATTGAATTATATATTGTATATTAAATTGTCAGAGTAAAGAATAAACCAATTAGCGATTTCCCTAGTCTATCTGAAGTCATATAAAAGGAATCTCATACTTCAAAACATCTAAATAATTATATACATATTTGCATGCACACACAACAAAAACATGTTTAGGAGATGCCAATTTACAATCAAAGTGAGGAAGAGTGTCCTAGGGGACAGACGTGGATTCTGAAATGGAAGTGAGCCTGGGTAACCGTACGTTAAAGGTTTCTTGTGCTTTCCTTCAGTTTCTGTTCATGCATTTGGAAGAATGCATCACTGGCGACAGTCACAAGCCAGGCATCTCCCTTGCTGCTTCTAGGATCTGAGTCCACTTTTTAAACCAACCTTGCTGTGTGGACGGGAGGAGTTTCAGCTGGCTATAGACTTGTTTTAGAGATAATGCAACTGTAGATGACAGTTTTTGTTAGGTGAGTAGCAGAGAATGCCGATGTCATATCCTCTCTATTGCATGAATCCCTTTCAGATGAGGAGATAATGCAGACGCAGGGCTGCATTTCAGGCTTGTCTGGGAAAGACTCATCACACAGAGAGCTGGGGAAGTCTTGCTGATTCTGATACAGACAGTAAGGTTTCAGATAGTATGTAAGTCAGCAAAAAAGGAGAAAAGGCCCCTAATGTGTTAAAAGGGAACCTAGGCATGCTCCTGTGTCTGATATGCAGCTAGTACTTGGTAAATGTTTGCTGGGTGGTGAATGAATTTGAGACTTAGGTGAGTCGTCAAGGTTAGGTATTTAACCCAGGCTCTAGGCCCTGTTCTGGCACTGAACCAATAGGGTGTGGGGAGAGAAAAGAAAAACAAAAATCCATTTCTCATTCTCAAACACCAATATGAAAAAGTTTGAGACATCACAGATTTTGGTCATGAAAGATATTTTTCATTTAAATTAGATTTTTCTTAAATGATTAAAATTTGCAGACAGTAAAATTTGAAAATCTTATCATTGGGTGACAATGATAAATTTTAATTAGTGCTTGGCCTAATACCTTATTTAATGATATCAAAAAGTTTTAAAATTTTACATCAAGCTTTGAATATCTTTAATTCAGTAAAGCCATAATCTCAAGGAATCATTTTCAAGTGAGTTTTTCCACTGTGATAGATATATATGTATGTATATATATATGTATATATATGTATGTATTCTGGGTTATATTAGTCTTGATAAGATTTGTAGGCATGAAATATAGTTTTGTTAAGATTTTAGAGAAAGTAAAAGTCACATTAATATTCTGATGTAACTACACCACAAGTAATGTAGCAAAATAAACCACGGTTATGTTTGTCTAAACACTTTGTAAATGGATTTTGCCAAATGAGCATTTGATCCTTTTGGATTTAAGTGAGGAACCACTTGGAAAGCATTAGAAACGTTTTATTTTCCTTTCTCCTCTTGTTTAAGGTTAAATTATATTTAAATATCTTCTGCCCTTAATCATATTTTGATAGCCAAAGTAACGTTGAAACTCTATTGAATAAGCATAGACAAGAAAAATCTACTGAAAAGCTTAGTCAAGCAAACCAACAAATAAATATTGCTTGAAAGTTCCAGTAAGCTAAAAGTGTAGGAAAGAACCCAAGTCTAGGAGCTAGAGATTGGGCGACTCCCACAGGTGTCACCCCTGGGCGTCACTGGGCACGGACCTGCTCTACTGTTCTTCCTTCTGGAAGTGAAGAGGCCATTTTTTCAACTGGTATTACCCTTTTTCCTTTGAGACAGATCTTGCTATATAGCACAGGCTGGCCCCGAACTCAAAAGTATCCCCGTAGTTTACCACAAGTACCCAGATTAGGTCCTGGTTTCATGTCATAGGAAGCCAGAGTGTTAGATACTGGTATCCGATTGTCTCTGAGATCTTGCTTTGGGCCCTCCTTAGCCCCCTAATCCTGTGGTCTGTGGCAAAGAACTCAGGCACAGACTGTGCAGTGCAGAAGTAGGTAGAGTTTTCTACAGAGAAATGGGGAGCCCTCTCAAGGGGTGAGTGGACAATGGTCAAATGTACTGTCGAGAACACTCTCAGGGTGGATATGGACAACTGCATACATTTCAGACAGGCCTTATACTATTCCTAAAGGTTTATGGGAAGGGATAAGAGTATCCCTTTTCTTTGTTATAAAGTCCCCTGTTGTAAGGTGATCTTATACAGTTCAGGGTTCTTGGAACCAGGTTTAGGTAGTTATCAGTGCTTTCTGGGCAGTGTAGGATGCCACATCTCTTCCTGGGGCCAGAGAGCAACATGACTCAGCTCCCGTTCATCTGACCATCAAGTACTGTCCTAAAATTCTAGTCCTTGATTTTGCAAACTGTTGATTACAAGGGAGGGCTCTCTTCTGATCTTCCTAATATCTAATTAGCTGCCTACCAGAGCCATTAAGGTTGTAAAAGCCTTTCAGTCTGTCTTTCCAACATTATGAGTTTCTATGCATTGGGACCTTCTTTATCCAGTAGAGAAACACTCTAGGAGGACTGACAAGTGAATTTGAAGTTGGTCCTAGCAGATGAACAGATGGCTAGCATTCCCGTGCACCAGAAAGTGTAAAACCTCCTCAAAGAAACATAATAGTGTTTGTTCTTCATGGCTTTATATCAGATGTGCAGAAATTTTACCAATACAACAGTTACAATATCATAGGCATAATAAAGGGAGATCTGCCCAAAAGACAGGGATGAAACTGAAGAGACCAATGAAGTAAGTTAATGCACAGGGTCCAGAGGCTGGCATTGTCAGCCACAGCGTTTAAAACAAGGATACTTTGATAAGGTGGTGAAGGCTAAAATGTGAGAACCTGGCTAATGACAAACATTTTTTTAAAAGCCTGAACAGAAAAACTGAAACAGAGAATTTGAGGTCTGAAGGAGACGTGCTTAGTGGTTTGGGTCACAGCAGACTGCCACAGCGGGTAAGTGGGTGAGTGATGCAATGGGCAAAAACACTCAGGTTGGATGGATGATGGAGAAATATGATGGATGGAAGGTGGAACAGCAGAATGGGGGGGGTATGACGGTAAAGTAAGAACTTTACCTGTGTAACACACACACACACACAAAGGAGAGGGGAAACAAAATGGCATGGGAGCAAAATTAGAATAATTTAGAAACATGAATTTCCCAATGCTAGTGAAATTCATCAGTTCTTCCCAAAAAGTGCATATAAATTCTGTAAAACAATCCCTATGCCTCAGGCTTAGAGAGTATCATGGAAACAGTTACAGAAAGTTTGTAAGAGCCAGAGGACTGGACAGTCCACAGTGAGAGTGTGTTTTCTAGACATTATAGAGAAACTTTCCTTCTGAAATCCCACCAGTATTTCTGCCTAACAAAGAACTGAACAGTGACAATAGCAGCTGGTGCCAGCGTGGATGGAGGAAATCTCCTGGGGCCCCTCCCTGGATGATGAACTATAGGAAATTAAGGACTTCCGGGAGAGGGAGAAGAGTTGTTGATACATCTTGTGGATTTTAAACAAGCAAACAAACAAAAAGCAAGTGATGAGAGACAAATATACAAGTTTAGAGGGTATATAAGTTCTCAAGGACAGAGATATGCAATAAAAGCATTTTAAAGTGTTTTGTTCACCATATGGTAAAATTAGCAATTAAATTTTCATAAACTAAATTATTAAAGTTACTATTTAAAATTACCACTGAGCAGGAAACAATGGTACATTTCTTTTATCCCAGCACTCAGGAGACAGAGGCAGACAGATCTCTGTGAGTTTGAGGACAGCCTGGTCTGTGTAGGAAGTTCCAAGCCAGCCAGGGCTACATAGTGAGACCTAGTCTAAAAAAAAAAAAAAAGATAAACATAAAAAAAAATCACCGTTGAGATGCATAACTTCTTGATTGAGTCGCTGGAACATTATAAAACTTTCCCCTAAGCAACCTGAAAGGTAGAGAAGAAATGGACCATAGAATAAACGTAAGTCAAGGGTACAGACAAGAATAGCAGCCTTGATCTAAAGAACCAGTCACCATGTTAAACTCAAGTGGAGTAAAATTGCCAATTGTATGAAAAGCCAAACCGAAAACTGTTTGAGAAATACTTCTAAAACATAAGGGGCTGGGCGTTGGTGGCGCACGCCTTTCATCCCAGCACTTGGGAGGCAGAGGCAGGTGGATCTCTGTGAGTTTGAGGCCAGCCTGGGCTACCAAGTGCGCTCCAGGAAAAGGCACAAAGCTACACAGAGAAACTCTGTCTCGAAAAACCAAAAAAAAAAAAAAAAAAAAGAAAAAAAAACATAAGGGGTGGAGCAAAGTGAGAAAGGATGATGAATTATTGAAGTGCCAGGCAGACAGAGCAATTTTAGCTTTATATGCAAGGATTCCATACCAACCCCAAAGTAGCAATAGACAAAACTAGAGTTAAGACATAACCCAATACTCTTAGCTGAGGCTCTCAGCAAGCATCTCTCAGTAACTGGTCAAACAAGGAGGAAAATGATTATAAAAGTGTGGACATTTTGAATAAAATGATTAGCAAGCTTGGCATGACTTACATGTAAGGTATTATATTGAATACTCATAGAAAAAAATTCAAAGACGTGGGACACTAAAGAAAAGCTATTGGCTATAAAATGAACTTCAAGTACTGGAAATAAAAAAGTGTCTTTTTTGATCCCAATACACACTTGAAGGGTCAAGTACTTCTCACATGAGTATTGTAAAAACCATGAAGTGAGACTGTGCCTTGAGATGCCCACCCCGTGCTCTGTGAGTACCTTGTGCTTTCTCTGACTGCCTGTCTTGTAATTCTTGTGCTTAAAATCTGTGTTATAAATACCTTCCAATAAATTTCAGCTGTGCTTCATATTGGCTTGTCCTGAAATTCTTCTCTAAGGTGAAGTCAAGGTTTATCTGAATAGAGGTCTTTTAAACACATCGCTGACTGACCCCGGGGCAGTTGTGAGAATGGTAGAGACCACAGAAGCTCCAAAGGGATTTTTTTTTTATCTTTTACAGGGATATATTTTTTTTCTTGTCTCCTTGAAGGAGAAAACTGAGCCAGTAGACATAGCTTAAGTGGAGTATCAGAAAAATAGAGGCTGGACAGGATAGTGTGGGTTACACACAGGGGCAGTTTTCCAGAGTCTCCAGGGAAAGACCTGAGGACAGCTGAAAAATAGCCATCAGAACATCTAGTTCTGCTTTAGTTAGAAAAGTAAAACAGGAACTTTACAAAGCAGAGCAAATCCAGAGCCCATGCTAGAGACCGCCTCAGTGTTGGGAGCTCCCTGCTCCCAGTGTGAAAGAACACTAATTGCAGACCTCAAGGGCCAGACAATTTTAGATTATATGTATTGGACTACAGTAACAGACGTTATAAAGAGCTGGGGAAGGCCATACTTGGGCAGCAATGATATTATAAGCTGGAGATGTTTAGGGCCAAAGCATCCTCTGTCCTTGGTGCTGGATATTCAGCACTTGGTGTCCTGTGGAGCAAATGCCAGATCCAATTCATAAAGACCCCTCTTGATTTGGTAGTTGAGCAGCCCAAGATCCCTTGTGAACTGCACTTATAGGAGACCCCAAATTTGTCACATTGAAATTTGGTGAGGAGAATGCTGTAGACTGCAGGAAAAAATACTTTAAATCAGAATTATGTAGTGTTCAGGGAGGTGAACGCCTCTCTAAAAGTTTATTCTTTCTCAATTTTGTATATGTGTTTTTGTACACACACACACACACACACACACACACACACGTATTTCTCTAATCAAAACTCCTACCATATTTTTCTCTCTTATCCCTTCCTCTTTCCATTAAATCCCTTCTTACCAGGTCTTGTGTAGGTCGTAAGTGCAACAGCCATGTTATGTCCAAAATGCAGTGTTTTGTGGTTTTCCTTCTCGTCTTTAAGCTCTTGCATTCTTTCGGATCCATTTTCTATGGTGTTCCCTGAGCCTTAGAGAGAGGAATACAGATGTTCCATTAGGACTCAGCACTCAAAACTTACATTTTCAGCACACTGAGCAGTTATAAATCTGTGCATTGAACATTATTTGTGGCACACAGACCCTTCCCTGACCAGTGCTGAGAGCAGCACTAATCTATGGACATAAACACAGATATTTAGAAGGAAGTTGATCACTTGTCCATTTAGCAAAATAAGAGGCATAGGTTTCCTCTTAGGGCACATGACTTCTCCAGCTATGGGCTCTGACCAGGTCTGCAGCACTAGAAATAAATTCCCAATCTTGTGGATCATGACTCACATCTTATCAGAAGTAGATTTGTTTCTCCTATAACACTCATGCCACTATTGCACAAGCGGGCACACCCTGCCTAGGATGTTGGTGTTGTAGTTCTCAGTGACCACAGCTGAAAAATTCTGCCCCCGGCCTGAAGAGCTATAGTGGTATTTTATTTGTGCTGAAATGTGATTTTATTTGTATGTTAATAAATAAAGTTGCCTAGGGGTCAGAGCTATTAGCAAGCCATAGGGAAAGCCAGGGCGGTGGTGGCGCACGCCTTTAATCCCAGCACTTGGTAAGCAAAACTAGGTAGATCTCTGTGTGTTCAAGGATACTGCCGGCATTGGAGACACACGCTCCAATGTGTGTCCGGAGGTCTGTACAGACAGGCAGTGACGAGGCAGTCATGTAGTTGGGTTTACGACCAATGAGAAGGCAGAACAGAACTCTATTTAAAGGCGAACGCACAGGAAGTAGTTCCTTTTCAGAGAGGTCTCTTGGCGGAATAGGCTGGCTGACAGCAGGTGGTAAGTCTCTTAGCTCTGACCTCTTGGGCTTTCATCTTTACATTGGCTCTGTGTTTCTTATTTAATAAGACGGTTGGTTACATCTACAAAGAGCACCTTCTGGGACTATACAACTAGAGTGTGTGGTGTCTTCAGTGGTAGGACATGATCATCTAGTTCTGTTTCCCAATTGCAAGAAATTGCAAGAAACTGTATTGGTTTGGACATCTCTGGAGCCTCTCTCACCAACCAATCATGAGATGCTACCTCACACCTGACACTTGGGACTTTGCTTAATAACTCACGGTTTCTACAAGAAGCATTATCCACATACACAGGGTTTCTCTCTTCAAAAATCTCATCTAAAATTATATTTTTAATCAGCTTACAAAGTAGTCCCTTTCCATTTGGTTTTTGTATACATCCTTTGTTTTTGTTAACCTCCTCTCCTCCTCCTCCTTACTCTCATCCCCAGATGAAGGTTTCTGCCCTTATTGACTCTGTCCACCTCAAGGCCTCTTGCTAGCTTCTGGAGACACTCCAAGTTAAACACACACACACACACACACACACACACACACACACATACACACACAAGAAATAGAAGCTAGGACCCACACGTGTGCCATTTGTTTTTCTGTGCCTAGACTACCACCTCACTTGGTATATTTTCTAGTTCTGCCCATTTACCTGAAATTTTCATAATTTTACTTTTCTTTACACCTGAATAAAATTCCATTGTGTAAATATAGCATATTTTCATTATCCACTCATGGTGATGAGGCTGACCCTACTTTCTAGCTATTGTTAATATAACAACAATGGATTTGGATGATTCTGTAGTAGGATATAGACTCCTTTGGGTATATGTCTTGAGTGGTATAATTGGGTCATATGGTCACATTATACTTTTAGTATTTTTTAGAACCTTCACACTGATTTTCACAGTGGCTGCACCAATGTGCAGCAATTACTGCTTTTCTCTAGCCAACATTTGCTGTCATTTGTTTTCTGGTTGGTGTGAGGTAGAATCTAAAAGTGGTTTTAACTTTCATTATCTTGATGGCTAATGCTATTGAACACTTAAAAAAAAACTATTACTACCCATACATTTTTATTTTTTGGACTAATAACTCATTTTTATTTTGTGTTGTTTTGTTTTTTTGGTGAGTATATTTTTTTGAGGTCCTTATGTGTTTTAGCTAGATATTAATCTTCTGTCATCTGTATAGCTGGTGAAGATTTTCCTCCAGTTCTGTAGGCTGCCTCTCACTCAATTGAGAGTTTCCTCTGGTGTACAGAATCTTCTTGGTTTCATGTGGTCCCACTGTCAGTTGTTGGCTGTATTTCCTGAATCTTGGATTCGCTGAGGAAGTACTTGCTTAACAATGGGTGCTGGGTAGTTTTATGTCAACTTGACACAAGCTAAAGTCATCCGAGAGGAGGGAACTTCAGTTAAGAAAATGCCTCCATAAGATCCAGTGGTAGAGCATTTTCTTAGTGATTAATGAGGGAGGGCCCAACCCATTGTGGGTGAGACCATCCTGGGTGGTGGTACTGGGTTCTGTAAGAAAGCTGGGTGAGTAAGTCATGTTGAGCAAGCCAGTAAGCAGCACCCCTCCATGGCCTCTGCATCAGCTCCTGCCTCCAGGTTCCAGCCCTGCATAAGTTCCTGTCTTGACTTCTATTGATGGTATGGAAGTATAAGCCGAATAAACCCTTTCCTCCTCAACCTGCCTTTTGGTCATGGTGTTTCATCATAGCAATAAAAACCCTAACTAAGGCAGCATGTATTTAGTAGATTATTCCCCATCTTCCCCTCTATCAGTTTCAGAGTTTCAGGTCTCATGTTCAGGTCTTCGATCCCTTCAGAGTTGAATTTCATGCAGGGCGAGAGATAATGATCTAGTTTCACCCCTACGTGTAGACATCCAGTTTTTCCATTTGTTGAATTTGCTATCTTTTCCGCTAGTGTATTTTTTTGACATTTTTAGCAAAAATGATGTGGCTGGAGTTATTTGTATTTGTATCTTTTTATTCCATTCAATCGATCTGTGTGTCTGTTCTTACTACTATGACTCTGCTGTATAATTTGAAATCAGGTATGGTGATACCACTGGCAGTATTTCTTTTTAATGATGGTTTATTGTCTGTCTTTAGTCTTTTGTTCTTCAGTATAAATTTTAAGGTTTTTTTCTTACTATTTCTGTGAAGAATGGCACTTAGAATTTGTTTGGAATTGTTTTGAATTTGTAGATTTCTTTTGGAGGCATGGCCATTTTCACACTATTCTTCCAATCCATGAGCGTGGGAGTCTTTCTGTCTTCAACTGTCTATTTCTTTCTTTAAAGTTTTAATTGTAAGGCTAGCAAAATGGTTCTGGGTTGGGGCAAAGTGCTTGTTATCAAACCTGACAACGTGAGTTTAGTTCCAGGAATCCACACAGTGGAAGGAGAGAACTGATTCTATTAGGTTGTCCTCTGGTATCCACGTGTGTGTCATGGTGTGTGCATGTGTGTGAGAATATGTGCATACACATACACACAATGAATAAATAAATAAGTGTAAAATAGTAAAAATTTCAATATAAAGGCCTTTCATTCCCTTGGCTAAGTTTACTCCGACATATTTTATTTTATTATTTTATTGAGGGTATTAGGAATGACATTGTTTCCCAAAGTTCTTTCTCAGTAAGTTCAGCATTAGTATATATGAAGGCTATAGATTTAATTTTTTGAGACAGGGCCTCACTGTGTAGCCCTGCCTGTAGCCCTGTCTGCCCTAGAACATGCTATGTAAAAGGGGCTAGCCTCAAACTCAGAGATCCACTTGTCTCTGCCTCAAAGGGGCTGAGATTAAAAGCCTGTGCATCATGGCCTGGCAGATATTAATTTTTGCATGCTGATTTTGTATCTTGCCAATTCATTGAAAGTATTTATCAGCTGTAGGACTTTTCTGGTGGAGTCTTTATTATCTCTTAAATATAGAATCTTGTTGACTGCAAGTAAGAATACTTTGTTTTTTTTTTTTCCTTTCCTGTATGTATTCCTTTTATTTTCTTCTCTTGTCTTACTGGTCTAAGACTTTAAGGATTACATTGAATATGAGTGTTAATGGTGAACATCCTTTTCTTGTTCCTAATTTTAGTGGGGTGCTTTGGGTTTATCTCTGTTTGGTATGGTGTTTGTTTATAATGTTTATCCTTCATTAGCTTGAGATATGTTTTCTCTTACTCTTGTCTCTCTGGGGCTTTTAAAAAAATATCATGAGTGGATATTGGGTTTTGTCAAAGGCCTTTTTTCATCATTGAGATGATCATGTATTTTCTGTCCTTGAGGCCATTTATGTGATGAATTACATTTATTTATTTATGTATGTTAAACCATACTTGTATCTCTGGAATAAAGTCTACTTGATTGTAATGGATGATTTTTCTGTTGTGTTCTTGAAATTGTTCTGCCAAAGAACATAGACTGTCCTGTTTTTTTTCATTTCTTTCTCTCTTTCTTCCTTTCTCTCTTTCTTTCTTTCTTTCTTTCTTTCTCTCTCTCTTTCTTTCTTTCTTTCTTTCTTTCTTTCTTCCTTCCTTCCTTCCTTCCTTCCTTCCTTCCTTCCTTCCTTCCTTTCTTTCTTTCTTTCTTTCTTTCTTTCTTTCTTTCTTTCTTTCTTACTTTCTTTCTTTCTTTGTGAATGTGACTCAACCTCTTTAGAGATGGGATTGTTCTATATTATCCGATTGCATATCTTTGCCTATCCCTTTTCAGTATACCTTTAGCCTAAACTCCTTTGTGTCCTCCTGTTTTTAATCTCTACGCTTCCTTCTTTTATTTACATAGAAGTACTTTTTTTCTAGTACTTTCTGTTTTTCAGCTCAATACTAATTAATAATCTTGTCCTTTTGGTTGTGAGCCTAGCCTTTAAAGACTGATCCATCTCTCCAGTCCCTAATTAATAAGATTATACTGACTTTTTTCTTTCCATTCCTATCCATAGTAACTAATATATTAGTACATTGTGCTATTAATGTCTTTTCACAGACCGAAATGATTCATGTGTAAGGGATGAATAGCTTTTAGTTAACGATTACTGTCTTTCCATAGTGTGCCTATCCATGTTGTTGCGGATAGTGTTCTTCTGTCAGAGAAGTACTAGCATCAAGCCTTGGTGCTCCTGAAAATTCCACCCACATCCCACAACAGTCTATTGTCTCTTGTAGTTTGTAAGCACTTCTACTGGAAGAAGAAATGTGACTTAAATTTATTTTTAAAAAGTTCAAGAGTTACCCTGCATGGGAGAATAATGCTTCTCCCAAAACATACGAGTTATTAAATGAAAGTCTCAGGAGCAGGCATGGGTTATCTCCCTGTATGTTATTGGTCAGGGAGACCCTAGAGGCACCAAAACAATACAGGCTACTACTATTGCTCTTGGTTGCTCTTTATAACCTGGTGGTAAGAGTCTATTAATAAAGACACCACCTAACTTTGGTTGCAGGACTTGAATTCATCAAGAAGTTCTCTCCCTGCTGGCTAGTTTTATGGCACTGAGTGGCTCCATGCAGTTTGCTGGGGAAGAAACTTTGTTCAGTGATGGACACATAGAATGCTACAATACTGAACTTCTAGGCAAGTGTGTCCACTGGTGCAGTACGTTACATGGCATAGACAATATCCTTGGTGAATATAGCAGAAATTCTCAATAAAATACCTGCTAACCAATGACTACTCCTTTTAAAAACTGAAGGTACCTATATCAGTTTCTTTCTTCATGGCTGTTACAAAATCCCTGACAGAAGGAACTAAAGGAAGGAGGGTGCCTTGGGGCTTCCAGTCTGCTAATGCTGCCTCTGTGGCAGTATCTGATGGCAGGAGTTGAGAGAGCTAGTCACATTGTATCTGCCGTTAGGAAACACAGAGTAATGCATGCTATCTAATTTCTTTCTTCATTTTATGTGGTCCAGGTCATCAGTCTGGCTGTCTCTTTTTCTGTTAACTCCTGTGCTTAAAATATGCTTTAAAAGTATCTTTTAATCTACTTCAACTCTGCTTCATATTGGTTCCTCCTGGTACTCTTTTCTGCAGTGAAGTCCAAGACCCTGTGTTACCTGAATGGAGGTGTCTATAAAGAACTCCGCAAGCAACTGCAAACAGCAGAGAGTTGGGTCTCTATACCCGCCACTCCTGTATATGATCTCATCTGGAACGTGAATTAGGCAGGGTCGATACGTTATTTTGTTAACTTTGAGTTTTGGCTTGATGGAGTTCTGCAGATTGTGATTATCTGCATGTCTTTGGATGATGTCACCTGTGCACCTGATGTTGACAATAGGCGAACGTTAGGTAAAGTACATCCCTGCAGCATTCTTGCTTGCCAGGTGTTGATGTGGTTTGGTTTGACAATGACGTAATCACTGTCACAATCTCTCAAGTTGACAGTGAAGAAAAACTGGCTCACATTTTATTTGGCGTTTTTGCATGACTTATTTCATTTAACCGATTTCCTTCAGGTTTGTACATGTTATGGTAAATAACAAAATTTACCCCTTTAAAGGAAAAATACTATTTCATTGTGTACCTGTATCACTTTTTCTTTTCTTGTTCATCAGCTTTTGGACATTTATTTAGTTTGATCCTGTGCGTAGGCTGCTGTGGACAACACTGATAGGAACATGTCAGTCTATATACCTCGTTTATATACTGATTTCACGATGGTACAGCAGAGGATTTGAGGGAACATATGGTCATGCTGGTTTTAATTTTTCAGGGTCCTCCAGACTGATTTCTATAATGGTTTACCAATCTATATTCCCACCAGTATGCAAGGGTTCTCTTTCTTCCACATGGCGATTCCCGGTAACAAAAATGGTCCAGTCCCAAATGTCACTGAAATGAGAAAGCCTGCTCTAGGGAATGGATACTCTCTGAGAAGCCAAACCGTGCATACACTCTTGGAGATTCTTAGAGATGAATGCAGACTTTGGCTTTGTTTTTTTGGGTGCAGCTCAGTCATTTTCAACTTCCATTGTAAAAGGAGTAATGGTTTTAAGGCTATGTTTATAAAACTATGTGAGATATGTTTTATAGATGTTTTGAGAATTTCCCAAAGATAACTTTCCCTATGATATTTTTTGGCTTATACACTCACATCAGAATCTCACTTAATGTTTATAGCAGCCATAGAACACAGCTAAGGCAAAATCTAATACCTCATTTCATTGATGAGAAAACTGGGCTTGGAAAGGAAAAAGAATGACTTGATTAAGATCTTTATAACGGGCTGGAGAGATGGCTCAGAGGTTAAGAGCACTGGCTGTTCTTCCAGAGGTCCTGAGTTCAATTCCCAGCACCCACATGGTAGCTCACAACTGTCTGTAACTCCAGTTCCAGGGGATCTGACACCTTCCCACAGATACACATATGAGTCAAACACCAATGCACACAAAATAAACAAATTAATTTAAAAAAAGATCTTTATAGCTAGTAAATATCCAAGTCTTTCTCTAACCTACATCGGCCTCACATTTCATTGTTCCTTCTCATCTGTACACAAGATATTAAAAAACTTAATTGACATTGGACAGGCACCGTGTTAGGTATTGGATACACACATAGACGTGGTAATGACCTTACTAGTGTGAGAAAGATGAGGTTCAGGGTGCAGTCATAGGGTAAGCATGGGTAGAAACACGGTGATAAAAACAAATCAATCCAATGAAAATCTTTAAAGTGTCTGCTTCTGGGAAGAGGTGAATGGGAGGACAATGGCCACTGTTTAAATGAAGTTGGGTCTAGTATCATCATTCTGCTTTATGATTTTATTATTAGCGTTCCCTTTATTTTCTGTTTTCCATACACTGTTTCAAAAAAAAAGTCTTCAATGTCATTTTTAGTTAAAGACGAATGATATTCAGTGTTATGTGTTCATACTGGGTTTATGTGTGGGCAAATAAGAGACTAACCCCCTTTTCTCCAGAGCTGGTGGTTTATGTTATTTTTGGTTTGTAATCATCTGGCTGTAGAATTGAGCAGAGGTGTTCCAGATATTCCTGTGTAAGCCATACTGAGGGGTACTCTGCTATTGAGCATGTTGTTGCTCTTCTCCCCACAAATCAAAATGATAACAGATGTGGCTACATACAGGACCTGGATGGTCATGAAGCATATTACCTTATGAGTCTGTTCTACATACAAATCTCTAGCCAATAACAAGAAGCTTTTTTTTAATTTATTTACAGTAAATACTAACTGGCTGTCTATCTACATCTACACTTTGCACCTTGCTGAGGAAGCCTGCCCTCCCTCCCTCCCTCCCTCCCTCCCTCCCTCCCTCCCTCCCTCCCTCCCTC
>CABHPH010120062.1:40463-55862 GCA_902168325.1 Peromyscus nudipes
CTCCCTCCCTCCCTCCCTCCCTCCCTCCCTCCCTCCCTCCCTCCCTCTCTCTCTCCCTTCCTTCCTTCCTTCCTTCCTTCCTTCCTTCCTTCCTTCCTTCCTTCCTTTCTTCCTCCCTCCCTCCCTCCATTTTCATTTAGCTTCCATTTATCTTTTAAGGGCAGGCTTATATTCTCATTCAGTCAGTGATTTATTATTTATTTAGTTTTCTGAGGCTACATAGTTTTCTCACTATGTAGACTTGGCTGGTCTGGAACTCACTATGCAGACCAAGCTGGCTTCAAACTTATAATTGTCTGCCTGCCTTTGCCTCCCAGGTGCTAGGATTATAGGTGTGCTCCATCATACCTGGAGATTTAGTAATTAACTTATTTTCATCAAGTATTCATGGAGCACACCTATTCTTTGCAAGATATCCAGGACAGAACACCAAATAAATTACTCAGTTGCTGTCCCTTACAGAACTTACTTTCTGGTCAGAAAACACTACAAATAATTAATAAGAAAATTAATTATGTCTGTGATAGATGTTTTAGAAGGACAACTATACACCAAGAGATCATAGGTCAGGATAATGTGACCTTATAGATGGTAGGAGGGGAAGGGAAGATTAGGAAAGTGTCTCTGAGGACAAGATGTTGGTAGAGGGTGGGGGTGAGGAAATCAAGGGCAGGGAAGGTCGTTGTGGATAGAAGAAACTGCTTTATATGGAGGCTTTCAGCATTAAAAGGATCACAGGAACTTTGAGGGACAGAAAAAAGGCCAACGTGGCTGCCTTGAAGGACCACATGAATAAGGGGGAGCAGAAGACCCAAGTCCTCCCAACACAAGGCCAACCAGAACATGTAATGCTGTGATGACAACACATTTATTTTTTATTTTTATTTTTTGAATAACAAACATACATAATTGAAGAGGTTTGGGCAGGGCGAAGGAGCAACGTGATAGTCATGTTTTACACGACACTGTGTGTTACTGTCGGTTGGTAGGCTCGATGAAGCTATAGCTTTTATTAGAGGCCTTGAGTCAGAGAGCAGAGAACGTGGACCAGAGGGACAGAAAAAACAAGACTCATAGGGCACTGAACGATGGGGGAGTGGCAGATGTTTACGTTGTATCTGATTCACATCTTTCTTGTTTTGTTTTTCCTCTGGAACGTTACTTCCAGGATGCCGATGTCCGGGATGGCAGGGGACTACCTTCTTTTGAGGATGGGGCTTTGCTAGTTACATGGAGTAGAATGAAGACAGTCACAGACTCTGGGCATTAACCAGTGAGTAATGGTAGACTGTGAACTCCTGTAAGATAAGAATGGAAGCAGAGGGAACTAACAAAGGGTGGAAATGAGTTTATTTTCCTATAGGGAAGGAACGTTACTGTGAGGATACTTGAGGAACGGACCTGAAAGGCTGGGTATGCTTCAGCAATGTTGGAGGTATGCAAAGTTAAGGGTATGACTGGGGGAGGTGTTGGCTTAGCCTAGGAAGAGATGAGTGGGGATTATATTAAGACCCTGGGCCGCTACTTAAGGTCAAGTAGAGTGTGTAATGCAAGTTGAAAAGGGACTCTATTCACATCAGGGACAATATTCTTGATGTTCCTGGAGTTGAGGAATGTGGACTGTCCCAGGGAATGAAAGCATAGGCTGTTGGATGGAAATCCCAGGTAGGTAGGTGTTAAATCACCAAGAAAGCCAGCAAGAACTGGGTGAAGAACATTGCAAGCCAGGATATTTGTACATGAGAGAAGGTCAGAGGGTCAGATCACCAAGTGGAAAGGAATCTGGGCTTTGGGAAGATCAGTTCCCATTTGAGGTAGCATTGGAGATGATGTTACTCCCTGACTGGGACATGATGATGCCGGAAGTAAAGTTTTACCCCCTGCAAGAGGGCTTTGTAGGAATTGTTTGTTGACTGCTGATTATCCACATAAAAGAGCTGTGGACCTCTGATTGTCTTCCTCTGGAGGGCACGGTGGAAAGGTTTGCAAGAGAAGGGAGAATTGGGGTTTGGTGCTGTGGTCAGGAACCAGGATGGGGATGACAGCAGAGGTGAGGACTCAGTGGGGAGTAGAGGCAAGAGTCAGGGCCAGGGCTTCTGACTTCACAACCTGTGCTTGTCTTTAGTCAGGATCTCAGCCTGCGCACTGTGTGTTTTGGAATCAGGAGAGCCTCTGCTGGGAGGGGACAGCTTATGCTTCACGGGATGTGGAGGGACAGCCCAGCCTTTTACTTAGGGATGCCAGCGGCAAATATCAACTGAGGTAATCAAATCTGCTTCCAGATATTGCTAAGTATCTGTTACGGGAGGGATCAAAAATTGTCCCAGTTATTTTTGTTTGTTTGTTTTTGAGACAGTGTTTCTCTGTGCAACAGCCCTGGCTGTCCTGGAACTCAATCTGTAGACCAGGCTGGCCTCGAACTCACAGAGATCCACCTGTGTCTGCCTCCCAAGTGCTGGGATTAAAGGCATGTACCACAACTGCCCGGCTAAAATTGTCCCAGATTTAAGCTATCAGCCATGGAGTGGTTGTAACTCAAGGTTGTGGTGCACAAACACTCATGTTCCTGCAGTTGAGAAATATCAATGGAAATGTCTTTATATTTGTATGTACTTTGTTTTAGAAAACTTTTTAATCAAACAGGAGACTGAAGATTGCTCATCATAGGAAGAAATCGTCACCGTTGGTTTATAGGGGGGTGAGTCTTCGTTTAGAATTCCTTTACATTAAGGTCTCAGAATCAAAGTTTCTAACAGGAAATAAAGGGAAGAGTTGTAAAGTGCAAAGTGGTTCTAGTCTGGGTAAAATGAAAGTGAGGGGGCTTCTGTTGTCGTAACTGTCCCCAGAGCTGCTTTGGCATGGACACAAAGCTTTGAGGACAGCAAAGCTGTGGAGAACTGGTCTGCAGTGCCTGGGCGAGCAGAGCCCGGGAGGCACTTGGCACAGCTCCGGCTGACTTCATTCCCCATGCCAGTGGGAGAGGATTTGTAGGACTGCATTTGGTGCCAAGGACTGGGTGGGAAAGGGGAAGTAAATTCAGACAAAAGAAGGAGGTGAAGTCCCTGAAGACAGGCGTTTGCAGCATTCCTGAAGTGCCGTCAGCTGTACTGAAGGCGCAACAATTTCTACCGCAGCCGTAGCCCCTCTGGAGACGCGGCGGAGCACACTGAACACGGCGATATTGTCACCTCTCCTCGGTGGACAAAAGGCGCCATTGTTTAACAAAATAAAACATGTTTCTCCTTCCCGTTACCGCTTTGTGGCAGTCTTAAAAGAAAAAAAGAAAAAAAAAAAAAGCGTACAAAGGAGCAATCCAGAAACTTGGCAAAGGTTATGTTAGACATGTTCCTTCCAAAATGTCTGCTTGAAAGGGTTCTCAGCTGGTTTTCCTGGCTTGCTGGGCAGTTTTCAAACAATCTCTTTTTGTGGTCGGTTGTGAGTAGGAGGGATTAGTAGAAGTAGTTGAGTCTTACTTCAGACATTTATAGACAAACTTCTTCCAAGCTGATACAAACTGTCAGTGTAGACAAGTGCATGCCCTTGTCATGATCACAAAGTTCACATCTGGACCCCTAGGATGGTGCAGTCCCAGTTGTGAGGATCCTCACCTCTCTCCCTTCCAGTGCCACCCTTCAAGGGACACTTTCCAGCCTCTTAGTGAATTACGATGTTAATCTTTTATCTCCAGAGCTACTTCGGGTTCTCAGATGTCCTTAGGAATGAAACACCCCACATGACCTGAAGATGAAATTTATCTTCCCCAGTAAAAATCCTAATCAAGATATCCTTCCAATTAAAAAACTCCAGGGTCTGGAGAGAAGGCCAATTTCTCATGAGTATGAAACTGAGCAGCTTATCGCAAGTGTCACAGATTGGATGATTCTACTCGTATAACATCCCAGAGCGATGAAGACAAAGAGATGGGGACCCGCGCAATGGTTGAACGAAGGATGTGACTAGAGGTGGCATAAAGGAATTCCTTTGTGAGGATAGAGAGATGCTATATCTGGATGAAAAGTTTGGTTATGCACCACCCCCCTCAGGATAAACTGTCACAGTACTACACACATACTAGAAAACAAACAACAATCCATGCAAAAAGAGATGGAATTTGAGGAAGGCGGGGAATCTGGTTAACTGTGGAGTTAGTGTAGAGTCCTCAGTTTTGAAAAGGTATGTAAAACGCTGCCATTAGGAAAAGCTGGGTGACAGTACATAAAACATTCTTTGCACTATTTTTTTTTGCCATTGATTGTGAATCCTAAGAATCATTCAAACTAAAAATTAAAAATAAACTATGACAAACTTCAAGTCAGAGAGCCTTCTAGATGATAGATGACCAAGAAATGAGTGAAATTAATTACTAACTGAGCAAAACTCCTAAGCATTATATTGATGATTAAAAAGACTGTTGAAATAAACTTTTAAAATATCATTTTTGATACCAGGTCTTTCTACGCAGCACAGGTTGTCCTTAAACTTGCTGTTCAAGTGTCTCCCAAGTGCTGGGATTACAGGTGTGTGCTCCCGTGTCTGGCTAGGTAACAATTTTGAGGACTTAATTTTAAACATTGTACTAGGCACTTTAATATTCACAGGAGCCTTTTAAAAAGATAAATGAAACTTATTTCTTGAAAATATAATTTTGTGTATTTGGTAAAACTGCAAAGAAAAGAGAATTACTAATGACAAAACTCTGGGGAAATAGTCACTACTGGGGATAGGAAGATCAATGCTACTGAGTAGTTGAAGGGGTGAGACTTGTGTATGTATGTGTATATGGACATATATTTTTCTATATGGATGTTTCCTTTAATTTTTTTAAAATTAAAGTTTACATTTATTTTTTATTTACTTATTTAGTGTGTGTGTGTGTGTGTGTGTGTGTGTTGTGTGAGCACACATGCACCTGTGCACATCTTATGGAACACAAATGGAGATTGGAGGACAATTTGCAAGAGATGCTTCTCTTTCCAACATGAGAACTCTGGGGATCCAATTCAGGCTTTTGAGTCTTAGTTAACATTTTTATTGCTCTGATAAGACACCATGCCCAAGGCAACTTATAGAAAAAAGAGTTTACTTGTGGCTTACAATTCCAAAGAGTTAGCGTCCATGTCCATCATGGCAGGGAGCATGGTGTCAGGCAGGCAAGCTTGGAGCAGGAGCAGCAGTGGAGAGCTCACATCTGGGGATACAAACATGAGGAAGAGAGAAAGACTCAGAATGATAGGAGTCACTTGAAATCTCAAAGCTCAAAACAGTGACACACCTCCTCCAGCAAGGTCACACCTCCTAAGCCTTCCAAAACAGTTCCACCAACTGGGGACCAAGTATTCAAACATATGAGCCTATGGGGGCCATTCTCATTCAAACCACCACACCAGGCATGATAGTGTTTTTGCTCACTGAGCCATCCTGCCAGTTCATTTTTTTTCATACCATTAATTTTAGATAGTATATACACACATGCGTTAGTACATATACTCATATGTGTGTGATACAATTTTTAAAAATGAAGATTATATGGGAAATATAAATAAAAGAACAAAACAACATAAACCAAGGGCAATTTTTGATGTGACTGCAGTTGTTTTATTGACAAGGGCAGGCCAAACAGAGACAGTTTTCTCTCAGGAGGGAAAATCTGGCTAGCTTTTGTGACTCAATGTGATGGCTTACCCCAGAATCATTATAGATTGTCATAGGGATTCTTGACAGAAACTACAAAAATTGTGTTCAAAAATGGGTAGTGCTGTGAGGGAGATGAAAATGATTTTTCATATGCACTTCAACACCTGACTAATAGAAAATCAGTTGACATCAGGCCCTGGCCCTCATGGAGGCATAGGCAACCCCCCACCTCATTATCCACACTGATGAGTAGAGCTGAGCATCCTCATTTTCTTACTGTAGGCCTTTAAGGTGAGGAGATGAGGAGACAGCAGGGCATATGAAATCTAAGGTCAAGGGGAAAGGGACTCTGAGAGCCCTGGGGCAGCGAGGACTTATTCAAGATTCTATGACAAATCAGAGCTCCTGAATGGACCCCATTCCAAGGATTCTGATTGAGACCCTTTACTCTTCATGTTACTAACTGATACTTTTCATGGACTTAAGGACACTCCGACAGATAGATACTCAATGGTCAGACAAAGACAATATTGGCTTTCTGTTGTGACAACACCCGGGACAGTCAACTTAAATGGAGGAATTGTTTATTTCGGCTCACGGCTTCAGGGGAGTGACTGTGGTTCCTATACCTTGGTAGGAATGCATGATTGAGAGTGTCTGCTCAGCCCGTCGTGACTAACTAGCAATACAGAGACAAAGAGTCGCCATTCCAGTGTCTCCCTTAAGGACACAACTCCCAGTTTAATAAATTACTCCTCTAGTGCCCGCCTCCCACAGACTAGCAGACACACCTTTAGGGGACATTTAATATTTATGACCCTACAGCCAGAAAAAGAAGGTGAAGTGTAGAGTAAGGCTTTTGTTCAGAGGGTCCTTTAAAGTCCACACAACGCCATGTACTTTAGCTGCTTTACACGAATGAACATGGACTTTAAGGACTTAATGGCTCTTTCTCAAAATAACAATATAGCCCATGTATGAACACTGGTTTTCCATAAACATTTAAGCAGTGTGTGTGTGTGTGTGTGTGTGTGTGTGTGTGTATGCTTATGTGTGCATGTGCATGCTTCTATGCACAATGATACCTCAAAAAGATACAACACTACTTGTTTTGTGCTATTCAGACCTTTTCTGTGCATACATGTACACATATAAAGCCTACCTAGATGTAATTTGAAAAGTTACTAAACAGAGTCTTGCTCTGTGACTTAGATTTTCCTGTTACCTGTTTTGGTCACCTGTTCTACCACAGTGGCCTCGGCGATGGCATTGGAAAACTCTCTGCTCTTGGTGATGGACTGCACGTGATGGCCAAGGATCAGTGAAGATCCAGTGCATATGGCTTGGGCTATGGGTGTGACCCTCGTTTGAATAAGCACTGTCCAAGTGGCTGCCGAAGAAGCCTGGACCAAGTTACCGTCCCACAAGAATCTTTCCTGTAAATAAGCACCAGCAATCTGAAAATACTTCTCAATCCAAGAGATACAACAATGACATCACTGTGTTCATTGACACACATTTCCTGATTCTTAGTGAAGTTTTGTACTATTTGTTTGGTTAATTTCCCATTTGTCTCCTCTGTTGTTTGTCTGGTCATATCTGGTTTCCTTTTTAATAAATTTTTTTTTCTGATTTCTAGACATTGCTTGTAGTAGGAGTGACTTTTTATAGGCCAACTATTTCCTCTCAGCCCTTGTTTATAGGGTGTAGTTTGTCTTAGATAAGCTTTAAATATTGAGTTGTAAAGTCAGTAGCTTAAAAATTGATTTGTATATTTTGTGTTTGGCTGAAGAAACTTCCTCCAAGATCATAAAACTACCTTAAATTTCCTTCTAGTAAGTTTTTAATAGCCAGCTCTTTAATTTATTAAGGTATATTTATAAAGGGTTTATTCTTTTTCTTCTTTTTTATTTTTTTAGATAAGATCTTTCACTGGAGCTCGCCAAATAGGGTTAGGCAGCTTGGCAAGTGAGCCCCAGGGATCCACCTGCGTTCCCTGCCACAGTGACAGGAACAGACGTGTGCACTCCCATGCCCTGGTCTTTTAAAAAGTGTGGATTTGGGGGATCAAGCTCAGGTCCTCATCCTTGCAAAGCAAGCTCTTTACTAAGCTATTAGCCCAGTGCTCAGCCAGGAGTCCTTCTTTAATGTAGTTTAAGGATGTAGCTTTGTGCCATTTTTCTGAATGAGTGGCCGCTGTGTCACATCATGGGTTGTCCAGCTCAGCATTTCTTTTCTGAAACTGTCTCTTGTATTTTACTGTTTAGTCTCCTGCCAATATATTCTGTAAAATAATACCACTTTTTTTACTTAGGTAATTTTGGTTTTTTGTGCTCTTGACTTTCTAGGCCACTCTTGTTTTACCTTTTCAAGTTCCACAGACAACTTTGTTGAGATATTTACGGTATTACCTTGAGTTAAAATTACAGGCCTGGTAATTTACAAATGCTGGTCTTAGCATCATTTGGAAAATGAATTTTTAGTACTTCAATATAAACCTTTTCTGCATTATTTTCAGTTAGATATTTTATACTTTTCATTGGTTGGGGTACTTAAATATTTTATCACAACTTTTGTTAGTTCTTTTTCTGGAGTAAAAAGTTACCAATTTTCTAATGTCCTTAAAATTGGCAACCTGGAGGAACCATTTTGAGTTATCCATGGTTTTTGAATCCCTTTCTTTTTTTAAAATTTTGTTTATTTTTATTTTATGTACATTGGTATTCTGCCTGCATGTCTATGTGAGGGAGTCATATTCCCTGGAACAGGAGTTAAAAAACTAATTTTTTTTTTTCCGAGGCAGGGTTTCTCTGTGTGGCTGTGTGCCTTTTCCTGGAACTCACTTGGTAGCCCAGGCTGGCCTCGAACTCACAGAGATCCGCCTGGCTCTGCCTCCCGAGTGCTGGGACTAAAGGTGTGCGCCACCACCGCCCGGCAAGATTTATTTATTTATAATGCATACAGTGTTCTGCCTGCACGTATGCCTGCAGGCCAGAAGAGGGCACCAGATCTCATTGCAGATGGTTCTGAGCCACCATGTGAGTGCTGGGAATTGAACTCAGAACCTTTAGAAGAACAGCCAGTGCTCTTAACCACTGAGCCATCTCTCCAGCCCACTAATTTTTATCTATTCCTTTTAAAGCCACTTTATGCCTGGCAATGTTACCAGTCTCTCCTTGCAGATGAAGATGTCTAATGAAGTTAAGGGCTTTGCCCACACTCATCAAACACTCTCCAAGCTCATTCTCCACCACTTTACTACACATAGTGTTTTATAACTTAATTTGGAAAACAAGCACTTAGCTTCATTTTCTTGCTAATAACTATGCATCTGTATCAGAAGAGGTGATTACTCCAAAATTTTATATATTTGTAATATGTATGTATACCTTATATTACATATGAAATATGAGTATTGATAATATAAAATTACATGTATCTATTATACATATTTAAATTACATGCATATTCATACTTTATATTACATATACCTTTTAATATGCATATAAAGCACATATTCCATCATATGTAAGTATTTATATATTTTGCCAGAACAAACAATAAATAATACTGTATTGAAGACTAGTCACCACATTTTATTGAGTACTTATAATGAGTTAAGCATTTTTTTGGGCACTAGAGCTAAATAAGACATGGTCTCTGACATTCTCGTCAATGTAGTAGTGTGGGGGCTTGTAATTAAAAACAACTATTAAATGCAAAAAGAGTTACAGGGTCTTGAGTGCACACTCAGTATAGGGCTGGTCATGCCTGAGAGACACATGGAAGGCATTTCTGAGGGTGGGATGTATACAGAGAAGTTTTACTGTTGTTAGCTGGGTAGTTGATAGACTGCCCTTTTGGCTCAGCCTATGAAATAGTGTTAAGTAGAATTGGATCTAAGCACTCTCTGAGAGCTATATTAACCTAACATCACTCTTACAAGAATCCCTAGGATTGGGTTCTCCTTGCTATGCACAAATCATCAGAATGAATTAAACATGTAATCGAAAGGCTTATTGTGTGCTACTTGAATGCTTTGAGCCAGAAATAAGGTGAAAATGAAATGGTTTCCTCTTTCAAATAAATATTGTATGCGCCAGGCTTCACTAGAGCCGTTAGCGCTGTAGGACTGCATAGCATGATTGCATTACTCATAACACAGGCAGGTACTGAGCGGCTCCTTTAATTCCAGGCAGATAAGCATTAGAGGATTTTCCTCCTTCTTGCTCCACTTAGTAATTTTTGTTCCTCCCTTTCTAAAACCTACAGACAATTTTTTGAGATTTCAGAGCAGGCAGCGGTTTTAAAGGGCAGTTTATTTGTTCAGTATTTTGAGCAAGTCAGACCTAACATCATCATGATACCGGAGTGAGAATTCTGGTTGAGCTTTGATTTGCTTGCAGGTTAGATCAGTCAGGACTTGTGGGTTCAATAAAACTCCAAGGAAAATTCTCATCCGTGTGGTAAGAAGGAAAGGATCATTGCCTTTCATGGACGTTCACAATGTATCATGAGCTTCATAATTTCTGATCTGGTAATTGGAGATCAATGATATTAAATAATTTTTTCAGTGCCAACTTGGACAAAGAAGAGCCAGATTGGACGCAGATCTTTCTGATACTGGAATATCAACTCTTCCACATATCACACAAATTTTTACTTTTTATTTTTTTTCATAAAAGTCTTCAAATTCTTTGAGTATTTTCAGGTTAAAAAGTGTGGTACATCCCCACACGCCAACCCCTTAAGTCTAGGTGGGCTTGGGACTACCTTAACTAATAGGTAAGATACAAGTGACACCGTGTGACTTTTGAAGCAAAAGTACATGTGTTCTTCCTTGTTTACCAGAACACTGGTTCCTGGACTTCTGAACCACCATGACAGGAGTCTGAGTGTACAGATGTCGCCATACTATACACAAACCCCAGACATATGGAGTGGCAGCATGTGCGAACACTACAGGGGACAGCTCTAACTAAACACAGACTTTCGAGACATCCCGGTTCGTGTGCCAGACGCTTTTCATAACTGAAGAACCTGCAGCGATCCCAGCCTCCCGTGCGTCATCTCCCTGAGACGTGTGTCTCTTCCTACCTGAAGCTCTGGACCATGCCTTGGAGAACACAAGGAGGCCATCCCTGTATGCATTTCTGACTCCAGAATACTGAGCATAATAAAATTCTTATTGTTTTGTGCCACCAAATTTGGAGTGGCTTGTTATGCAACAGTATTTTGTAAAGCGGGGAAGAGTCATATTATTGCCTGATCTACCTTCTCTCTCACTGCTGGAATCTCACCTATTTCCCCTGTGTCTCTCCCTCTGTGTCCACCCACCCTCTGCCGGGGATTGACTATAGGACCTTACATATGAAGGGAAGCATTCTGCCATTGAACTATTCTTACCCTCTTAGCCAAATCTCAGTCATTTCTAGTAGGGAGGCTGCACACACTGGGATCGAGTGCACTGAACCAGGAATTCAGAAGGATTTTGTTTGATTCTCAAAGTTGTGAGTTCTAACAATTTAAATTTTATGCAAAACTCAAATCTCCAGCTCCTCTGTACACTGAGCCTCCTCCTAGTAAGATAAGTCCCATGTTTCTGAGCAGTGACTGCCTCTGTGTGGGTCTCCAATGCCCAGTGTGAGAATCCACAGCACACCGGCTTACCCTGCTGATGTTCTTCAGCACTTGCTCACCTTAGGCATTTTGTAGGCCTAAGAGGTAGATGATCCTACAACATGTTCTGAGCATTGAATTATTCCCCCCTTTTTTTAAATAAAGATTTATTTATTATGTACACAGTGTTCTGGCATGTATGCCTGCACACTAGAAGAGAGTACCAAATCTCATTATAGATGGTTATGAGCCACCATGTGGTTGCTGGGAATTGAACCTAGGACCTCTGGAAGAGCAGCCAGTGCTCTTAACCTCTGAGCTATCTCCAACCCCCTCCCCTTTTCTTTCTTTCCTTCTTTCCTTCTTTCCTTCTTTCCTTCTTTCCTTCTTTCCTTCCTTCTTTCCTTCTTTCCTTCTTTCCTTCTTTCCTTCCTTCCTTCCTTCCTTCCTTCCTTCCTTCCTTCCTTCCTTCCTTCCTTTCTTTCTTTCTTTCTTTCTTTCTTTCTTTCTTTCTTTCTTTCTTTCTTTCTTTCTACTTATTTATTTTCTTGTTTTTACATCCTAACCAAAGCTTCCCCTCCCTCAACTCTTCCTCATCCCCCTCCCCCACCTCCCCTCCTCCACCCAATCCATTCCTCCTCCACTGTTTCTCTTCAGATACAGGTGGGCATCCCATGGATATCAGCCAGCTGTGCTATGTCAAGCTGCAGTGAGACCAGACACACCTTCCTCCACCAAGGCTGGATGAGGCAATCCGGCAGGAGGAATGGGTCCCAAAAACAGGCAACAGAGTCAGAGACACCCCCTGCTCTCACTGAGCACTGAATTCTGAGCTTAGTAATTCTTGGTTGTTATGCTTTTAAAATTCAAGTTCAGGTTGTATTAGTGCAATGTATTTTGCATTTGAAGTAATCATGCAATGACGAGAATGCCCCCTCCCCCTTTTTTTTTTTGAAACAGAGTTTCTCCGTGTAGTTTTGGTTCCTGTCCTGGATCTCACTCTGTAGACCAGGCTGGTCTCAAACTCACAGAGATCCGCCTGGTTCTGCCTCCCGAGTGCTAGGATTAAAGGCGTGCGCCACTGCTGCCCGGCTCTAGAATGCCTTTTAATGATAAAAAAAATAGTACAGTAAGGTGAGTATAAAAATACCAAAACTTAACACGTGTGTTTTTCTTAAACTAGTGAACAAAGACACAAAAGACAGATGTAAGATAATTCTATTTTGCAACTGAGAACTTGTACCAACTCACTTTTCCCTTCCTTTTAGCTGCAGTTCTGAAGAACAATTGTAGACTGTGGTGGGATGTAACATCCTGAGATGCCTAGATCCTCTTCCAGTACTGCCAGAAGGAGGTTGCTCTTCAACTTTTACTCCTTGGGATATAATTCAATTCTTTTATACCTTGGGATATTTTCCAGTGTCCCTCAACTGGTGCAGTAGAACTTGCCCGTGGTAGTTTGAATGTAACTGGCCCCCAGAAGCTCATAGGGAGTGGTGCTATTAGGAGGTGTGGCTTTGTTGGGATGGATATGGCCTTGTTAGAGGGAGTGTGTTACTGTGGGGGTGGGCTTTGAGGTTCCCTATGCTCAGGATACAGTCCAGTGTCTCAGTTGACTTTCTGTTGCCTTCTGATCAAGATATAGCCAGAGCCATGTCTGCCTGCATGCTACCATGCTCCTTGCCATGATGATAATGGACTAAGCCTCTCAAACTGTAAGCTGCCGCCTCGAGGAAATGTTTTCCTTTATAGAGTCGCGGTGGTCATGGTGTCTCTTCACAGCAACAGAAACCCTCACTAAGACAATGCCAATGAAATTTTTAGAAGTTTACTTGAGCCACAAGGAACCTGCTTGTAGTGAGTCTCAGATTTCAGTTGGAAGTAATAAGTCCATTTTATATAACTGTGTTTTGTCGCTTTAGAATCAAGCAAACAGTGAAAGTATCCAGGATGCACCATGAATCTTGGCCCCAAAAGGAAGGCTGATAGAAATGACTGAAAAGGCTGCCATCCTTGATATGGTAGTAAGTAAAAAATACTAGATGATTCCTGTCGTAGTCCCAACTAATTCACCAGACTGATACTTGATTAAAAATAGATGAATTCTGGAGAATGATAGTAAATTACTACCACATTGCAACCTCAGTGCTACTGCGGTGTTTTTTATGGAGAACAATATAATATTGGGTATATGATATAAATTTATTCACCTTTGAATGCATTATTTTCCATGTTTTTAAGAGATGAAGATAAAAAGAATTTGATATTCAGTTGTAACAGATAACTGCATGCCTTTTCAAACTTGTCCCAGAATCATATTGGTTCTCTTATTTTGTGTCATAATATAGTCAACAGAAATCTGAGGTGTTTGATGAGAAGTGCATTGATTGAGTCAGGGGAGTTACTTCTCCTTTGCTTAGTCGAAGATCATACTGTTGCTCTAATGGAACCATCTGAAAAGGAAGAAGGGCCTTGAGAGGAGCTAGAGTTTCATTTCCTAGGAATGTCGCAGCATCAATTAGGCATTTGCTTGTTCTCATGGCAAGGGTGATGCCCATTTCTTGGAAATTTCAACTTTAAGACTCTCTGATACTGAAGTCAGAGAATGAAAATGGATGAAGTCAGGAGGTGAGGTTGGGATATTGACTTTAGGAGAACTTCTTCAGATAGATATTTTGAGTCAGAAGGCAAGAAATAATAAGTTCCAATCGTCTACAGTTATGGGCTTGACTAAGGTTTCAGAATAAAAGCACATCTTCAGGATGTCTAAACTCAACCGTTTCACTGTTTTTGTTTGTTTTGAAACAGGATCTCACTATGTAGACTTAGCCGTCCCAGAACTCACTATGTGTACCAGGCTGGTCTTGAACTCACAGATCCACCTGCCTTTGTCTCTGCCTCCAGAGTGCTGGGATTAAAGGTGTGTGCCACCTGGCACAGCCTCTAAACACATTTCCTCATCTTCAGGTTACATCTCCATGAGGACTGGTCACCACTTAGGATCCTTTTGGTTTTATGTCTTACTCCAGACACTGCTATGAACATCCAGTTTGGCATAGATTTTACCGGCTTCCTAAGTTCCTGCCAGGTCTTTCTCATTGCTCCAGCACGGGTATCCTCGTCAGCTTTCTATTGCTGTGATAAAGACTATGACAACGTGGGGAGGAAAGAGTTTATTTGCCTTACATGCCCCAGATCACAGTCCACCATGAAGGGAAGGCAGGGAGGGAATTCACAGCAGGAACTAAAGCAGAGGCCATGGAAGAAAGTTGCTTTCTGGCGTGCTTTCTCAGCTTGCTTTTTTTTTTTTTTTTTTTTTTTAAACAACCCAGGACCACCTGCCCAGTGGTGGCACTATGTATGGGTTGGGCCCTCCCACATCAGTTGTTAATAAAGAAAATTCATGACAGACTTGTCTACAAGCCAATCTTGTGGAAGCATTTTCTCAATTTAGGTTTCCTCTTCCCAGATGACTCTAGCTTGTGTAAAGTTGGCAAAAATCCAGCTAGTGCAATGACATTCTCTTAGAAATTGTTTATCCTTCATGCACATACAATCAAAATTTCACAGCGGGTTTCTGTACATGAAACAGTCCTTGATTAATGAGCAACAGGGGCTGATAGATTTATGTTTTTTTCTTCTTTTTTGGTGGACATTAGTGTCTTATACAACCCTAAAGGACATAGTGCCCTGTCTTACACAAAGAAGGTAAACTTGGGACTTAGGAGATAGCTCAGTAGGTAATGTACCTGTTATACAGGTATGAGAACCTTTTGGATATCTATCACCCACATACAAGTGTTGGGGCCAGGCAGAGACAGGAGGATCCTGGGGGCTCCCTGTCCAGCCAGTTTAGCTGAAATGGTGGGCTCCAGGTTTAGAAAGTGATATTGTCTCAAAAAGTGTGAAGAGTAACAGGAGACACCTGGTATTGACATCTGGCTCCCACACTTGGGTATACCCAAATAAGTGCACATGTACACACACACACACACACACACACACACACACACACACACACACACTAAATAGGTCAACTCAATATTGAATTTATCCTTGTGTTATCCTGCTTGCCCTTCCTCCCTCCCTCTCTCCCTCTCTTCCTTCCTTCCTTCCTTCCTTCCTTCCTTCCTTCCTTCCTTCCTT
>CABHPH010120062.1:55872-67556 GCA_902168325.1 Peromyscus nudipes
CTTCCTTCCTTCCTTCCTTCCTTCCTTCCTTCCTTCCTTCCTTCCTTCCTTCCTTCCTTCCTTCCTTCCTCCTTTCTTCTTTCTGTATGCACAGGTGCATTTGAAGGAGGACAGAAGACAACTTGTGGGAATCAGTTCTCTCTTTCCATCATATGGGCTGCATGGATCAAATTCAGATCGTTGGATCTATAACAAGTGCCTTTGCTGGCTCAGCCATCTCTCTGAGTATTGTCCATTTTTCTTCTCCATTTCTTCTCTCTTGCCCCAACTTCTGACTTCCATGATCACATCACCAAACAAAATATAACTGGATTTAAGTGTTTGTCTTTGTTTTTGCTTTTGAGGGTTGCCTACAGCATGGAAAAAGTGTCCTCAATGTCCTACGAAGGCTTCATCTGTAGCCCAGGACTTTATTGGGAGGTGATGGAACCTTCAAGAAGTGGAACCGACTTGAAGGTTGTCCAGTGATTGTGTGAAAGCCTGGTGTGCTGGCTAGTTTTTTGTCGTCTTGACACAAATATAGACGTATCGGGGAAGAAGAAATCTCAGTTAAGGAGTTACCCCCATGAGATTGCACTGTGGCATGTCTGTGAGGGGATTTTCCTCATTAATGACTGAGGTGGGAAGGCACAGCCCACTGTGGGTGGTACCATCCCCTGGGCAGGT
Source organism: Peromyscus nudipes (assembly GCA_902168325.1). Taxonomy (NCBI): domain Eukaryota; kingdom Metazoa; phylum Chordata; class Mammalia; order Rodentia; family Cricetidae; genus Peromyscus; species Peromyscus nudipes. Next base: position 56,539 of record CABHPH010120062.1, read on the forward strand.
GGTCCTGAGTTGTACAAGGAGTCAGGTTGAGCAAGCTACGCAGAGCAAGCTAATAAGCAGTGTCACTCCATGATTCTGGCTCAATTCCTGCCTCAAGGTTCCTACCCAGGCTTCCCTCAGTATGGACTGTAACTGGTAAGATGAAATAAACCCATTCCTCCCCAAGTTACTCTGATTGTGGTGTTTATCACAGTAATAGAAAGGAAACCAGGACACCTGGGAAGAGGTGAGTGGCACCTCAGTCTTTTCTTTGGCTTTTCCTGGCAACAAAGTGAACAATTTTGATCTTCATATACAGTCACCACAGACCCCAAAGGAATCACACCACCAAATCAAGGACTGAGATCTCCAAAATGATGAGCCTCAAGAAATGTTTTGTCTTTATGAACTCATATGCCGTATATGTTTTGTGTAAAGGGAAGTGCCCTAACAAGGAAGTCTCAGTGATGGTAACAATGTAACATGTTACATTGATGTAACATGATGATTTCATAGGCGCTCTGTCAGGTGCTACATAGGACCGCATTACTGGCCTCCTCTCCCCTCCCCTCCTCTCCTGTCATCTCCTCTCCCCTCCTCTCTCCTCTCCTCCCCTCTCTTACCCGTTCCTCTCCTCACTTCTCTTTCTTCTCCTTCCCTCTCTTCTCTCCCTCCCCACTTTTAAGATTCTCATTTTATAAATTTCATAAGATAGGACAAGGTAAGTCAAGTTTCATTTCAATCGAGAAATACATTGAAGAATAACAGCAGTGAACATTATTTAATTGCCAAGCACTATTCTAAACGATTTATATATACTCATTAATTTACTTCTTACAGTAATTGTATGGAGAATCGAGTATTATTATTCCTATTTACAGAGAAGTAAAGCTGAATTTTAGTGCCTTTCTGTATATGGTGTGGACAGTGAATACTGAAGCTGGGGGGCCACCCGTGCCTCCGTGTCTGCTGTCAGAGCAGAGTTTGTAAAGATTAGAAATTCCGGAATGAGGGCTGGAGAGATGGCTTGGAGGTTAAGAGCACTGGCTGCTCTTCCAAAGGTCCTGAGTTTAATTCCCAGCAACCACTTGGTGGCTCACAACCATCTGTAATGAGATCTGGTGCCCTCTTCTGGCCTGCAAGGATACATGCAGACATTACACTGTGTATATAATAAATAAATAAATAAATAAATCTTAAAAAAAAGAAAAAGAAAAAGAAATTCCAGAATGAGAATCAGTCCTAGTGCCCAGACAGTGACTGCTGGTGTTTGATTACTAACATTTAAGGTGCAGCATTATGGCATTTTCTTAGGCAACTTATAGAGAACAACCAGGCCCTCAAACAGAAGTAGACAGCCCCACTCACAGTAAAGCACACACACACACCTTGGCCCTACAGAAGAAGAGGAAGTTCTGGCTCATTATAGAGACCAGCCAGTGGAAGCATTCAATCCCTGTAGGGAATAGCCAGGCCCTCCAGTTAGGGTAAAGGTCTCATTTACCATAGAGAATAGAACCAAGTCCCCCAGCTAGAGCAGAAGGTCTCATTTACCATAGAGAATAGAATCAAGTCCTCCAGCTAGGATAAAAGTCTCATTCCTTTTAGAGAACAGAGGCAGACCTTCCACTGGAATAGAAGGTCTCATTCTCTGTAGAGAACATACCCAGTCACTCAGTTGGAGCAGAAGGTCTCATTCTCTGTAGAGAACATACCCAGTCACTTCAGCTGGAGCGGAAGGTCTTGTTCAACAAGGAGGTATGGGTCAGCTGTTAGTTTGCTTCATATGATTGCTGGAAAAGGGTAACATCATGATATTTATTTATGATATTTGTTTGCAAATGGATGGTTCTACCTAGTAATTTATGGCAGTTTCCTGGACTTTTAATCACAGAAATGGCCTTACAAATAATTTCAGTCTGTCATCACAAAATAAATAGATGGTATTTACCACATCAAGCTCCTAGTAGAAGTGGCTGGTAACATCTGGAAACAAAACAAATAGGATTAGGTAATTTTCAAAGTGCTCCATTTTTCAGCCCCCTTCACTTCTCTCTGTTCTTCCTGTTATGCGAAGTAGAGTATGTGTCTTAATTAGAAGAAACAGGTCGTGACTGCACAGGCAAACAGAACCATCATTCTTTTGAGCCATGTCCTAATCCTCCAGCTTGAGGTCAAGCTGCATGAATAAGAGGTTCCCTGGGAGGGAGAGCTTCTTTTTTTTTTTTTTTTTGGTTTGAACTGTTGCCAAGCAAACATTTCTTTCTCCCACCACCATAAATGCTCAAATTTAAAGTACACATGGCCAATTTTAGTAATTTCCTGGGACACCGGCCCCAAATGAAAATGAAATGAAATGCTTTCCTTGAAAGCAGGAGGACCAGACTCTGATCCCCTTGAAAAGGCTGGGTAGAGTGTTGGTGCTTATCATCCCAGTGCTGGGAGGTGAGGCAGGAGGTACTCGGGAACTTGCATCGAAGGCTTCTGTGACAGTCCTCTGTTTTGTAATATTTTGGGGACATTACAGTTTTAAATGTGGTTGCTTTGTTTGTTTGTTTGTTTGTTTTTCTAGGACTGATGTAACAAATTACCCAAACTTGTTGGCTTAAAACAACAGAAATGTATTTTCTTAGCATGCTGGACTCCAAATATTTGAAATCCGGACGTAACAGTACCATGTTCCTGACACTTCAAAGAAAGCCTTGGAAGCCACCTGTGGATTGCCTGTGAGACCTTGGGCAATTTACAGACATTTTCTGCACCCGTATATTGTCATTTATAAAATGGAAACATGGTGCTGGCGAGATGTTCAGCAGTTCAGAGAACTGGCTGCTGTTGCAGAGGACCCAAGTTCAATTCCTAGCACCTACAGGGTGACTCACAACCATCTCTTAACTCCGGTTCCAGAGAAATTGATATTCTCTCCTGGCCTCCATGGACACAAGGCACAAACATGGTGTACAGACATACACAAAGGCAAAACATCCATACACACAAAATAAAACAATAAATTGAAGAAAATGGGAACCCCACCTACCTAACTGTGTTGTTATAAAGATTTAGGGAACTAATATAAGAAATGATCACAGCTGGGTTCCTGGGTCACTGGAGAGGCTGATTAGTTGTTGCTAACAGAAACACCGCATCTAAAGTGGTAGACGCTTTAAATATCCTTTTTCAGAAAATACTTGACAGAATTTGAAATATTGATGTAAAGGCTCTGTGAGTCCTTGCAGTCCACCTTGCTAAAATAAATAAGAGGCAGGATCTATACTGCCACTCTTGCCCATGTTAGATATCACTATTTGATTGCAGCATTTTTTTTCTTTTGAATGGGGCTCTAGCACCCTTTCAGTACAATTGTTGAGATAGTCATTATGAATTAGTCAGAGTTGGTACTTAAGGCAAAAATCTATTTTTCATTTTGCCTAGATTGTTAACAACGCTTGTGATGATGAAATGTCCTAATATCTGGGTGACCTTATAGTTACATACAGGTAATAGTGTGCATCATTTTTCTACACCTTGAAGCTTTATATATAGGGCTGGTGTATGAAGGCTTTATTGACTTTATTTAAAACAATTTCTCTTCCTAAGAGTTTATCATTATTACTGCTAGAGATCTTTAGGGAATGAGAGTAGAAATGTAATGACTAGGAAATCAAGGGGGTGTTGGCGTAATAGGGCATAAATGGTAGATGAGGTCTCACATAGATGTGATTTCCGGGACAGCAATGTCCAGACACCACCTCCCTCCTTAGACCTTTATGTTTAATTTTACCCTTAAAATCAGAGGTTCTCTTCTTCCCCCACGGAAAAATTAACACAAACAAAAAAAGAAACAGCGATTCTACGCAGACCGAAAGGAAAACACACCCAGCTGGTCCCTCCTGTGCTTTCCCACACCTGATCGACACAAAGCTCCATCCATTTGCTTAGCATTTCCTTTCACACAGGTACTTACTCTAGGCTCGCAAAAGGAATGTCTTCCAAAGTGGGAACTAATGCATGTGAAGGAACACACACACACACACACACACACACACACACACACACACACGCGCACACACACACACACACACACGCGCACACACGCACACACGCACACGCACACGCACACACACACACGTGTGTGTGCCACCCACACATAGGTAGGGAGAATGAGAGTGAAATCCAAAGGGTGATTGAGAGCACTTGGCAGAGACAGCGACTTCTTCCAACCATTTAACACGCCCACATTAGTCCACTTGGCTGATCAAATGCCAGTGACAAAGAGTCACAGCGTTTTCCAGGTCAAGAAATGCAATTACGTGGAGGAAATTTTTGGCAAAATAAGGAGTAAACCAAGCAAATAGAGCCAGCGAAAGGAATAAGAGCAAAGTCAGGCTGTGATGTTTGGGCAGGCGTTGTCCATTTTTGCCTCCTTTCCATTTAGAGGGAAACGGTAGGGGGAAGAAGTCATTTTAATTTGCACAAGTCATAGCAAACTGGTCTCCCTGCTGTCCGTGGTTCTTTGCCGTTTCCCGGAAGAAGTCACAGAGGTCAGTCCGACAAGGAGAGGGTGAATTCTCCAAACTGGCTAAGTCCAGTTCTCTTTGGAAGCAACTTGAATTTCTAGGCTTGCCTGGATCTGATCCAGGAGCTCAATCGAAAGTGAGTTTCACTTATTGAATTCCATCTAGAGATATCATAACCTCAGAAGACCACTGTTACCTAGAGGGCTTCAGCTGGAGCCACCATGCTTGACTCTTGAGACACAAAGAGTCATGTGGCCATTTGACATCATGAGACCCATCAGGCCTGCTTATTTCAGGGCCGGGGGTGGGGGTGGTGGGGGTGGAGGTGGGGGTTGGTGACAAAATCTGCTCCTGCTTTCCTTCAAGAGAGCAGTCCCCCAGTTTCGTGGTGGTTTTGCTCGTCTGGAGCAGAAGCAATAAAACAAAACCAAAAACAACTAACCAACCAATCAACCAACCAACCAAAAACGAAACCTCCCAAAACACAAAAACCCAGAGGATTTCACAAAAATCATGAGGAAAAGGGGCTCAAGCTAATTTTAGCATCAAATGCTTGCCCTGGGCGGAGAAGTAAGGCGTTGTTGGTCCCTGTTCAAGTCCTCTGTGTCTGTGGAACTGAGTGCACTACTTTTAATTACGGGAGGCAGTAAAATCTCAGTGTCTCACAGAACTAAGTGAAAACTGAGACACAGGCTAAATGAAGATACTCAAGGAGGGTGAAGGTTTCGGGAAGAAGGGAAAAAAGCAAAGCTGATTGTGATTTGCACGGATACTGTTTTCTTCTTTTGAACTGGTGCAGCAGAGAGAGTTGAAGGGTGTGAACAGTGACAGTGGCCTTTCAAATGGCCCTCATTTGCCCCTTTCCTCCTTTTTATCCGTTCCCTTCTTCCTCTTTCACCTCCTCTCAGCATTCATCAAGGCCTGGGTTCCCTCTTTTTCTGCCCTCCTTTCAGTATTAAGTAGTGGGAGCAGCTTCCAGCAGCTTAGCGCTGATAATAAACCTCTTGTGTGGTAACTCCATTTATTCTTAGATACACACAACCTGTTTTGAATGGGGCTATGGAGTGAAACTCAAATAGAATTACCCACTCCTTTCAGAGACTGTTGAATACCGGCTGTTGAATACTCAAAATCAAGTTTCAGTGGCTGGCTCCTTTGAACAAAGTGCAAAGGAATTCGCAATAATAAGTGTAACAAGACGGAGAAAATTTTATTCAGCAGTATTCTTCTCCAGGAAAGCACTGCATATGTTTGGGAGAATTACTTTGATAAACCACTTTGGCTGGGGATTAAGCCCTCAAAGTATGCAAGTCACAAAAGGTGGTCACTAAACTGCTTCTGAAGGGGAGGGGGGGGGCTCTTGTTGCTTGTGAATTCCTTTGTTTTGCTGAATTCAGTGACTGGTTGGGTTGCTGGTCAGGAGCAGGAGGAGGGAAGAACTTCAATCCAGAGAAAAGGAGGAAGTTCAAGTGCTCTGGGGAACCTTAAAAGGAGATCATCTGACAAAGGGAAGGAAGCCCGGATGCTCTGCTCCTGCTCCACAGGGACCAGGGACGCTCTGCTCCCGCTCCAGAGGCTCCTTGGCTGAGACCTGGGCCTGAACAGTCGTGTTTTACTTTGTACCATGAAAATTTGAAGCACGTTAAAAATATACAACAGCATCACCAAACTCCATCTTACAACCTACTTCTAGCTAGTTTCTTGTTGTAGTTACATCTTCAACGTGCTTTCAAAAAGCTTTTATTTTGAAGCAAATCCAAGGGAAATTTGGAAGAGAAAACAAAAATCTTTGCTGGTTTTTTTTTCTTGCTGTGGTCTGTTCTGCACTGTGCACAACTGTCTTATAAAATGTACACCTCCAGGTTCACCTTGAGACAAAGACCATCCTATTCTGTACCAGTCACTGTGTGTGTGGCCCCTGGGCCCGGAAGATGAGTGTTCAACTTTACTTTCTGTTGCTGTGTTAAAACATTCTGACCAAAAGTGACCTAGGGAGGAAAGGGTGTATTTGGTCTACATTTCTAGATCACAATCCATCATTTAGGGAATCCGGGGGAAGGAACTCACTCAAGGCAGGAACTTGGAGGCAGGAACCACGGAGGAATGCTACCTGCTGGCTTGCTCTTTTGCTTGTCCACACACTGGCTGATGCTTAGACATCTTACTTAAGATAGTCCAAGACCATCTGCTGCGTGATGACATCAATTTATGGCTAAGACAATCCCTCACAGACATGCCCACAGGCCAATTCAATCCAGGAAACTCCTCAGTAGACGACGATGGCCTATACTAAGTTGACAATTAAAGCCAACTAGGACACTCTACCTCTTGTCAACTTGACACACAGACATATCACTTTTAAACTGTAGACTCTTCATCCCTTGTCCCCTAGATATAATATAAAACTTAGTACAACTTTATAAGGCCCACAATTTTTAGAAATGTAAAAAAATTAAAAAAAATGTGTCCCAAGGCCAATAGGATGGCTTAGCAGGAAAAGACTCTAGCTACCAAGTCTGACAAATTTAGTTCAATCTCTGAAATCCACATTGTGGAAAGAGAGAACCCATTCCTATGCTCTAGTCTCCGCTGGTGCATACCATGACTTGGACACACACACACACACACACACACACACACACACACACACACTAAAACAAAACAAAACAAAACAAAACAAAACAACAACAAAAACAAACACCTCCAAGACATCTCAGTTCATGAAATGAATTGGCTAGGTGATATGAAAAGGATCCTCGATGGCCAGTGCAATCCTTCACGACACAGTTACAAGCTAGTGGGCAAATATTTCATCTTTCTGAGTATTTGGTTCAGATATTTTCTAATTCCCAGTGTTGAGATGATCAAATTTGTGAAATGCAGAGAAATTATTTTCAAAATATAGTGCTTTATAAACATGAGCTATAGTGTTGATGTTATTGAAAAACAGTTTATACCCCTGCACCAAAAAGACTTCATCTTTCATTTAGACTTAAGGTCTTAACAAGGGATTCCTCTGTAAGGCTTCAAAACCTAATGAAAGCATTTACTACGACACCTTGTACATCACTGGGCCCTATTTTCTGACTGCCTTGATTTTATCATTGTTCAGAAGGCATTTCTTAACTTTGGAATCATCCTCTGGAGAGGCTAGGAATTTTCAACACCAGCAAGTCTTGATTTTTCAAAAAAAAATTGTTAGGCTTATATTTTCTTTGCTCTAACTGGTCGGCATAAACACGCAGCTAAGATTGTCTTATGTCATAATCTATTCTATCAGGTGACAGTTCCTACCACTCTCTAACAAGAGCTCCTTCATTAGTAAGTTTCTTAAAGTCCAACTCTGCTCAGAACATTCCAGGCACTTGAAGCTTTCAGGGCATTTTCCCTATATTTTCTATCTATTTGGCTTTTGTCTCTACCTGCTTCCAAAGAGAATCCAGTTTTATCATTTCGCCATTGTCATTGCAAAAAACACAGATCTTATTTCAAACGGAGTAAAAGACAATCTATGTCTGAGTCAAATGTGAGTGACCGTGGAAAGACAGAAGCAGTTTAACTCAAGCATTGTGTTCTAATGCGGTAATAGTTCATGAAGTTTTTAACAGTATCAGAACAAAGGAAAGCCATAAGTCAAATACTTTAAAATGCATTGATGGAAAAGGGGGATAACGAGAGGGACATTTAAGTGGAGAGAAAAAGAGGAGGGCAGAGATGGGAAGTGGTGAGGGGCAGCTAGCACTAAGGATGTTTGAAAAAGTCATATGGAAAGCTATCATAAGATTATATATACATGTATGTGTGTATGTGTGTATATGTATTTCACACAAAAGTGTTTAATTTGGGTTACCTTGCTGTGCTGGATAGTTTTATGTCAACTTGATGCAAGTTAAAGACACCTGAGAGGAGGGAGCATCAATTAAGAAAATGTCTCTATAAGATGGGGCTGTAGGCAAGCCTGTACGGCATTTTCTTAATTAGTGATTGATGGGGGAGGGTTCAGCCCATTATGGGTGGTGCTGTCCGTGGGCTGGTGGTCCTTAGTTCTACAAGAAAGCAAGCTGAGCAAGCCATGATGAAGAAGCCAGTAAGCAGCACTCTTTTGCGTGGCCTCTACATCATCTCCTGCCTCCAGGTTCCTGCCCTGCTCAAGTTCCTATCCAGACTTCCTTTGATGATGGAAAGTGCTGTGGAAGTGTAAAGCCAAATTAACCCTCTCCTCCCCAAGTTGCTTTGGTCATGGTGCTTCATCACAGCCATAGGAACTCTAACTAGGACACCTGCACAGGGAATAATTCTACTCCCAGAAGCTACAGCTTGCCAAATAAAACCCCCAAATTCTAGGTGTGGGATAGCTTCCATTTAATTTTTAGCCAAGGGTGCCCCAGATATCCTCTAAATGACATAGGGTATTGCCATTGCTCTTAGTTGTCCACAGGAACTTGATGGCAAGAACCTATTGCTGAAGACACCATACACTTTGGACAGAGGACATGAAGAAATCAAGTTGGCATTGGCAAGGAAGGTGTTATGTAGACTGCTGGGGGAAAGTTTACTAATAGTCTCACCCAGCTGTGAGCTCTGTGCACTATGATAATGTTATCATGGCAAGATATGCCCATTGGTACAATAGTGGCATGAATATTATGGGGTGGAGTGGGTAATCACTGCTTTCTGATTGGATTTAAGGCTGGCTCCGTAGGAGAAAACATGTATTTGGTACTGCAAATTTAGCTAAGAGCCCATGATTTGGGAACTCACAGGCCCTGGAAGTAAATAATAATAGTATTCTATTATTCTGCTAAACTGGCTTAGTATCAAACTGCTCACTAAATTAATATCTCTATACCTGTTGAATAGTGCAGCCTTCGGAATGCATCAGAGAAACTTTCTTGTGCAGTGGCTGGTGGTTAGTGCAGAAACTACAACTGGTAACATTGCAGAGGACAAATGTCAGTGGAGTGCTTAGCTACAAATGGGACATCAATATAAGCACCCCCCCCCAAAAAAAAAACACTCAGGGACTATTCTGGAAGATGGCTCAGAAACACTGTCAGAGCTAGAGGTCGGGGGAGACCAGAGTGAAGTGTCTTCTGGACATGACAGGAACCCACGTCTGCTGTGGTTGTCTGCTCAAGACCTGCACAAGATCAAACATTCCAGTGTAGAAGCGGAGGGGCTTGTGGATCCCCATACCTGACTGAGGACCTATTGACAACTGATGGTTTCTGGAAAAGGAAGAGTCAGTTTTCCCTTAGAGTGTGGCCCCTGGGAGGTTGACCCCAGTGGATGGCGCCATACCCATGAATATATGGCCAGCACAGGTTGGACTCACGGTCATTAAAAAAAGCAAAAGCATCAGTCATCTAATAATAAATAATGCATTTCTGAACTTGGCAACTTGAAACATTGATTTTATTTCATTCATTGTATTATTACTATAATTCATTAAGCTTTTGTTTAGCATACAAATAAATGGGTTTCACTGTGATATTTTCACACATGTGTATTATCACACTTTTTTTCTTATCCACTCACCACTGCCCTCTCAATGGCTTTTCTCTCTTTTGCTCACCCCCTTCCTCCCATCAAACAGTTCTTCCTTCTTTCTTATGTCCCATATGTTCTGTTACCCCTCCTTGTTCTCCACATCTCCCTCCCTTTAGCTCTTCCTCCTCATCCATAGTCCCCTTTTCACTTCATGTCATACACAGGCATTTAAACAGATTATATATATGAAAGAAATATACATTTGTCTAAGTCTGGTTTGTTTCACTTATCATCTCTAGCTGCATCTATTTTTCTGCAAATGTTGTAATTTTATTCTTCATTACAAGTGACTAAGTTCTATTGTGTTTATGTGATACCTTTTTTTTTTTTTTTTTTTGCCTGAAACAGAATCTCACTCTGTATCCTAAGCTGACTTGGAACTCAGCATGTAACACAGGCTGACTTCAAACTCAGCAATCCTCCTGCCTTGGCTTCTTGAGTCCTGATTATTAGCATGAACCACCATATTCTGTATTTTCTTCATTGATTGATGGATGGATGTCTAGGTTGGTTCCATCTTGAGCATTATAAATAGTGCAGCTGTGAACATGGATGAGCAGGTACCTCTATGGCATGATGTAGAATGCTTTGAGTATATAACCAGGGATGTTATAGCTGGATCATGTGACAGTTCTAGTTTTATGGTTTTTTTGTTTGCTTGTTTCTTTGAGGAACCTTCAAACTGATTTCCATAGTGGCTGTGCAAGGTTACATCCCACCAATAGTAAAAATAGTGAATAGTTTCTGTAGCTGGAGTTTTCCTGCCGTGCCCACAGTCAGGACAAATCTCTGCCACCCGCCAGTCTCCAGCTCCCAAGTCCCGCCAGTCTCCGAGCCCACTTATAAAATAAACACACAGACGCTTACATTATTTAAACTGCTTGGCCATTAGCTCAGGCCTATCATTGTCTAGCTCTTACTCTTATATTTAGCCCATTTCTATTAATCTCTACTTTGCCACGTGGCTCGTGG